>WYDF02170573.1:0-22152 GCA_009867245.2 Adranes taylori
TCTATCTATCTATCTATCTATCTATCTATCTATCTATCTATCTATCTATCTATATATCTATCTATATATCTACAATATAGAATTAGAAATATCAATTAGTTTATATTTAATTCCTCCCACATTCTGGTAGGAATACATGTATACTTATTTCATCTGTTTAAATTTTCTTTTTAGTCTGATGATTTGAATAAAACACTAACTTGGAGGTAGGAGCACCGTTGTTTTCCTAAGTAAACAATTACTCCAAAGCACTAAGCACAATTATTGTTTTGAATATAAGTAAAACTATAGTACTGTGGAGTTTATAAAATTTGTACTTACCAATCCATTGATACATATTAATTAATGGTTTAAATTCGATATAAGGGACGAAATCTTCAGGTTGATCTGCAAAATTTCCACTAAGAAAATTAATTGCCGAATCCAATTGTACTAACCAATTATCTGATAAGTTATACCAATCATTTAAAGCAGTTATCGGATTTTCTTGCCATTGCTTTAATCTATAACATAAAATTTTACGAACTTTAACAATTGCATATACAGTAGAAACTGGGTTATCCGTCAGGCAAGGGACCGATAGGATGACAGAAAATCAATATGACGCTTAAGCGAGTTTATATTTTTCATAGTTAAAAAAGTTTGATTTAGATTTGTAATTATAAATTTATTTTTAAGTTCTTACAACAATCGTATTTTTAACTTAAAACAAACACAATTTCTAATGTATTGAAAAAATAAATTGAATACATATTGGACTAAAATTTAAAATTAATTTTGTGATTTCAATTGAAATGCTTGTATAAATTCCGATTATTCTTTCGAAAAATAGTCCTTAAGTTTTGTCTATTTAAAAAAACTGGCTTTTCTGATCTTGAGTCTGCCATTGCTCTGAAACGTCGTAGCAACATTGTATCTGTGCAGTCAGCATTTGCTTGTTTTTCAATCCAAGTGACGGATTGTGATAGATGGTATGTAGCCATTCTAGCTTCTTCATATTGATCTGTGTTGGAAGACCGATTGTCACCTTCTGTCTGCACCATTGAAATAGTTTTCTTCATCTTCAGGCGCAATAACATAATCCACAATTTTCTCATCTGAAAGGATCTGGTAACCCACGACGGCTATGTCTAAGTCGAGCCACTGATCCACTTCTTCTTTGGATAAATCTAAAGATGTCAATATTGAACATATTTCTTTCTCTATCGCAGCACGATTTTCAATAATAACTGGTTCTAAAACCGGTTGTACGGATGCTTCAGCTGATGAAGTTGAAGGTTAAGGTGAGCCGGAAGGATTAATAATAGATGGCCACAATTTGTTTCAACACGTCTTGAGCGAATTCTCCCGGATTTCAGAACATGCATTAATTTCAAGAATTTTTTGCTGTAATCCAAAAAATTATGCTTTCCCCGCATGTTGGCTCTATTATCGTAAGTTTGTCCGCCTAAATAAAAAATGTTAATAAGTAATGAATCAAATCACTCTTTCTAAATCGATTTTCAATTTTTATTTCATATAATAAACTTGTTTTTCTAAAATTGGTAAAAAGGCCCCTTGATCTTCGGACCTTTGTGCGGTGTACAACATGCACACCTGCACGGCGCGGCTCTCCTTTTTCCTGTCCTTTTTCTTTTTACTTCTGATTCTTCTTCTTCTGTTGCTGCTTTTTCTTCTCATAGTTGGGAGGACTAGAGGCATTACAATCACTAAAACCGCTTTTGGTGGTAAATTTTTAGCAATCAAGTCTTTTCTAATGAAAGGTACGAAGCGCTCATCAAACCAGGCTCTAAAAATTTCTTCGAAGATCCACGCGTTTTTTTTGACTAATATTTATAGGACAAGACATTTCTTTGAAACAACTCTGAGATTACGGGCCTTACCGATTATTAGAAGTGCTAATCTATTATTGCCGCTGACATTGCCGCACACCATTACAACAATCCGATCTTTATGCACCTTGAAACCAGGTGTGTATTTTTCAAATTGTGAAGCTAATGTCCGTTCCGGTAAAACTTTATAATTCAGGTCTGCATGATACACTTGCATTATACACTGCATTATACACTTGGTCTCTTGTAATGTTACTTACTTCGAGCTTTTCAAGAATTTTTCTGCTGTAGAAGCACTTAAATTCTCTCCTTTTATGCCTGACTGTCTGATTCCATGGCGGTCATTGAATTTGTGAGCCAACCTGAGCTCGGCTTGAAACCTGTGATACCTGTTTCACTTAATTTTTTATGAAAAAGAGTGCTTTCTCCACAAGCATAGGACCTGTCTGGAAGCCCTTTGCTTCTTTTCTGGATGAACCACAGATAGAGCATTTTTTCGATTTTTAAAACGTTTCGTTTATGTTTGGACGACTTTTGTTCAATTTTATAATAAAAAATAAATAAATGCCAAAAAAATCTTTATTCAACTTTTGATTTTGAATAACGAAATCAGACTGAAATGAAATGACTGCAGTTAGTCGAGAGAAATTCCAGAAAACAATGGTTACTGATAAACAAAATTAAATTATGTTTTGTGTATATGAAAAAATAAATAAATAAGAGCTCTGATTGTTTTCGTTTAATTTTTTTGAACTATCTCCAGTCATTTCATGAACTTCTTTGCTCATTCATCGATCATTTTCTTTCAAATACTGTAATGTAAATAAACATTCGCATAAAGAATTTTTATTTATTGAAACAATAAGCAAAAAATGGCTTCGAATAAACATAATCCAAAGACGCTGAATAGACATAGTATGTATGCATGCATGCACGTATGTATGTATGTATGTATGTATATATGTATGTACAAATTATATTTAATACAAGTTTTAGAATTAGAAAAAACAATCAAACATACAATGGCAAATAAACAAACGAGATATATGAAACGAGCTGAAACAGAAACTCTAACAAAAAATTCAATTAACAAACCTTCCAAATTCCATATTCGACAAAAAACAAAAAGCAATAATAACAACATAAGCCCACAAGTACGCAATATTCCCAGAAACTAGAACGCCAACCTAAGCGCAATAGAAATATGAGCGGCTAAGAAAAAACTACACATAGAAAAAATATTTTAACCCAGGAAAATATTTGAGGAAAGCATAATATGATCGGGAGGAGTATATTGTCTAAATTTGCAAAAATAATGGTGCTTAATTTCAATTAAGGCGTGTTAAAAGTACAATGATTAGGGTTCTTTTTGAATTTGGGCACGCCTTGGATATTAACATTAAAAATAAAGAAAACTATCACTAAAAGATCAAGAACATCCAAAATCTATGAAAAGACTACATGTTAACTGCAAACACCGCATACAGAAGAGACGCATAATTTTCAAAAATTTGTACAAAAAAAAACAATACACATTCAAAGATAAATAATTTCATCTCCTGAGAGTGCATGAATAACTAAGTACCCACAAATTCCCAAATTATACGGTCAACAGAAAAATTATATTTCTATAAGAAGAATCAACATCATTGAAGCCAACATATTAAATTTAGATTAGTTTTACAATATCTTACCTTTCATGGAGTGTCAACATGTCTATTCTATGTTCACTAGTCGAACAGATGATATCTCTAATTAGAGATAAAAAGTTTGCATGTGTATCTTGCATCAGTTCAGCTTTATTATTAATATCCAAGATATCAATACTAGAATCCTCCAGATCGATCGGTATATTCATCATATCGATTCCATCCAGATCGGACAATGTTGCCGGCGTTATTTTACCATAATGCGAATAGTTTGGTTTATGATTGATAGTGGAAATATGAGGTAGACTTGTTGCTGTTGTCGTCAGCGATGTAGATATCAGCGATGTCGTAGGAATTATATGAGATTTAATTTGGTCTTCTAACACTTCCTGTTTGATTTCAGTTGGCAGCTCGCCTTTAATTGACGTTACAGGCACTTGTTGCTGAATTACATTGAAATAAAAATATTTCATTCCAAAGCAGAAAAACAAAAGATTATTTTCTAGAGCTTACAACTATGTTAAATACAAGGACTAAATACGGGGCAAATAAATGAGATCTAAGTGTAAATTTATGAAGGCCTTAAAATAAAAGTTCAATTTGACAGAAATGTAAGTTCGAATTCAAATGCAGAACATAAAAAACAAATATTGCGGTAAAATTTATGTTTTCCTTCTGATATTTGACGTAGGTATCAGTGTAACTTATCAGCGATTACACTTGCAAAATAGAAATGGCAGAAGTACAATAAAAGTTAAAATAGCACAAAATAATAAACATCAAAGTACTCACTTGCGTTATTTGCGTCTGAACGTCTCCAGGAATTTGCATTAGCTGTCTATTAATAGAATTCTGTACGATTTTCTTGACCTTAAACGGCGGATCAGAATCCGTATCGGAATTTGAAACACCCTGTACCTTATTATTACTACTATTAATATTAGAATGATTATTATTACTATTTGTGATCACAATATCATTTGTCGGAATTATTACACTATTCACATCAGATTTCGTTAGTTTCCGTTTCACACCGAATTTCGTAATGTCACTGTGTTGTGAATTATTTGGATGATGTGAAGAATGCTGCTGATGATGTTTAGGATGCGAATGTTGGATCGGAACATTTAACTTCTTATCGTAATTCAAACGTGTCCGTTGGATTATATCACTAATATTAATACTACTCGTATATGTATCTTTCAGCCTATCACACTTTTTTAATTGCCTATGTTCGTTTAATAAATTTTTATAACAGTTCTCAGTGATTATAAATGGATTATGATTTTCGGTGATATTACGTTCGAGATCTAAACCGCTTGGTTTTATCGATGTTGTTGATTGTATAATTTTTTCATTTGCTAAACAATTTTTCAGACCATTTAAATACCTGTGGAAATTGTTACAGTTTTATTGAAAAAATAAATAATAAATAAGTTATATGTTAAAACTTAAACTTAAGAAATACGCACAAAAAATTATAATAACTTTGTAAGGAATTCTTAGTCACCGCCTTCCCTTGGAAGAATGTACTTCCAAGGGGGCAAATAATTTACTGAATGTTTAAGTAATGTTTTGTTGAATATATTGTAGACCAGCGTTTGGCCCGCGGACTGATAAAAGTTGTCAAAAAATCTCGCGGAACGTTTATTAAAAAAAAAATTAATATTTTAAATTAAATTTATTTAACAGGTAACAATTCTCCGCGGACCGGTGTCGATCCGCCAGACCGGCGGTGGAGAATAGCTGCCTTAGACTTCCACCTCTTTCAGCGAAACTAATGTCTTCAGCTTTCAATCTCTCTTCTCTTTTTGAAAAATGTGACAATTTTTAGCGAATTTCGTAAACTATTTTCTGAGATCATCTTCAGATTTATTCTCAAGTATCCCATTTTGATAGATGATTCTATCCAGCGAAGGATATAATTTACGGAAATTCAAGTAATTTATAAAATTTTGCCCGGAACTGTTCCATTGTAAGAAACAGTAAGATATATTTTATTTCTATACTACATATCTTACATAAATATTCAGATTGTGAATGCAACAAGAGGTTTTTGCTTGCTTCAAAACATTGAGACAAGTCATAGTTGAATAGACGCAAGTTTTAATTTCAGTATTATATACAATCAGAAGAATTTAGTGGTACCTCGGAAGGGCATTTTAGTTGTTTGTAGATTATGTTTTTCTTGTTTGGTAAATGTTCAGAATGCGATTATTTTGATTTTCAAAATAATCTAATTTGGTTATTTTATAGTGATTACTTATGAGATAAGTAGAGTAGAATATTTATAATCCGTCAAACAAGGGGTCAAGACTATTCGGTAGGTGAGTCTGTCGGACTACTGAATGTTCAGATATTTAATTATCATTAACACAATTTATCCCAACCTTTTTTTAGTCCGCGGACCGGCGGTTTCTTTTTAACAAAAAAATTATTAAGTTTGAATAAAAATCTCCGGACCGGTCAAATTTCTTCGCGGACTGGTGCCGGTTGAGAACCACTGTTGTAGATTATGATGAATCGCACATTCGCATCAAATATACTTAATCAATTATTTGTCTGTCTCTAAGAATTATTTCCTGGAATATTCCGTAACTCAAGATTTGCGAACCTTTTTATTTCCAAATTTGAGAAATATACTTTTTATTAAATCGGAAATCAAGAATATAAAAAGTTTGGAAATACATAATCACAGTTACGATTAGCTTGCAACTTAGCCTACAACACAAACCTGGTTATGATTACGCTAAATAAAATGCACTACATAGAGAATGGTAATGAGATCATAGAAAGGATGAAGGATTTGGAAAGACATAAGTGGGATGGAAGAATAAACGAAAGTAGGTATATAAGTGACTATATGTGGATTAGGTAAGAGGAGGGAATGGCAAAGTATTTAGTATCGGGATTAAGCATGAGAGATAAGAGAATGATTGCAAAGTTCAGATCAGGAATGAGGAATATGGAAATAAGTTTTGGATGCATAAGCAAGAAATGTGTAGGATATGTGGAAAGAAAAACGAAAAATGGATTCACTGAATAAAAGAATCTGACGGGATGAGATGAGTAAAAAAAGAAAAGGAATTAGGCTTACATTGGAGCGTATGTTTGGGAAAGGGTTTAAAAATAATAAAATGAATTAGGACTGAAATAAATAAAAGAAGGTAAAACAGAAATAAGAAGGGGAAGAAGGAGAGGGGGTTGAAGATAAGTAGGAGGTAGGGTATTAGAGAAAATAGGAAACAGAAAAGATAAGGAAGGGTGAATGTAGGGTGTATGTATGTAGGGAGTGAAATAGGACTGAAAAAAGGTGATGAGGCAAGGATGAAAGGAAATGGGAGGAATGGTAAGAAGGGAAGATGGGGTATGTGTAGTTTGGATAATGGGACTCGGACAGGTATTGGAAAAAGGGAGATGACGTCAGAAAAGGGGAAGGGATTGTAACAGTGATAGAATGGATGTACGAACTAAGGGGAGAGTAGGAAGATGATATTTCAATAGCCTTCCCTTCTCACAAGAAAGACAATTGAATTGAATTTGGTTTATTTGGATTTTCAATTTGAATTATTCAATTAGATTAAATAAATCAACTTAAAATCTACTAATCTATCTATAATGATGTATGGGACTGAAGTGTGGGCAGTATATGACAGAAAGGAAGTAGAAAGAGTGCAAGTAAGAGACTTAAAAGAATAATAGGAGTTGAGAGATGTACACCGTGTGGGATTGTTTTGCAACAATTCGATATGCATAAATGTTGGGTCGCCGGGTTAAAAAAAATGGTAAAGTTTGAGAGTAAAATGTTCATGTAGGAGAGTGACAGATTGATAAAGAGCGTATATTGGACAGGATTGAATGAGGTGAGAAATGGTATATGTAGGATGATTCGTTTATGAGGAGAAAAAAGTATATGAAAGGAAAGGATGGTCCTTGAATGATGAATAATGGAAGAGGAATAATGAAGTAGAAGAGAGAATGAAAAATGTGATAAAGCAAGGGAGAGATAAAAGAATACGGAACAGCAGGTATAACGAAAAGATAAATGGATAAGAGAAGGAAGCATGCCTGAGTACTTACGATCTAGTTGATGGATGGAGGATAAGAGAATGAAGCGAGGTTTAGATGTAGAAGCGAAGAGAGTGGGAATCGGTACTGGATGGAGGAGAGCAAGAGAATGTGTAGGATTTGTAATGAAAAAGAGGAAAGATTGAAGCATTCGGTGAAAGAATGTAAAAGAATAGAATGGAATGAGCAAGTGAGAGAAGAGGTTGAGATTGGAGAGTGTATTTGGGACAGGACATGGCTGGAATGATGAGGAAAATAAAATAACAGTAAAACCAAGTAAGGATAGAACTAAAAAAGGAAATAAAGGAGATTATGGAACAAAAAGAAATAACTTTCATCTACTCTCTCCTACTTATTGTACTACTTAGTTAAGTTATTTTTGTTACCTAGTTAAGAACTTATATGTTTTTTATAAAGAATTGTTAGTTTGGTTGTATCGTCGAATGTATTGAAGGTATTGATGCCAATAAATATAGTTCGATGTACCTTTTTTGTTTTCTCGACATAGATAGCGGCGGCCCTTCCGGATAATTCTCATCTGACGAGAAACCACTCTCCTCCACTTTAGTCCGAATATTGCCCAAGATTTGAAAGTATCTACGCTTCGTCCGATATCCCAATGGATCCTCCGCACAAGCATTGTTCACTTTCTGCGGTACTCGCAATTCAATACCGGGCGGCAAGGAGCCAACTTTCGCTAGTAATTTATATCGGGACTCTATGACATCAGATTCGAGTTTTTCTTTGTACTTTAAATATCTTAATCTGTGCTCATTGCGTTCGGCTTTACGTATTAAATAGCGAAGTTTAGCGATATCTGGCTTGAAATGACCGGCTTTCAATTTATCGAAGAAATTGTCTAATGGATTATTAAATTTGAATACACCTACAAAAAAAAATATTTTTTACCGTTAATATACTCAACAATACACAACTCAAATGTAAAGTTTATAAGAAATGTAAATTATTGCCACTTTAAGATTGTTATATTCTGACTACACTTGTTTCCTAGTCATAAATCTTTCGTATTTTTATAGTAGATGTAAAAAATATTACTGGCTCCAAATAATTTTTTTTTCTCATATATTATTTAAGTTATTGCAGCTAACTTTAAACAGTTTTACAGAGGCAGGCTTCCATTGCCAGATAAATAATAAACAGTGAGGTACACAAGTACACAAGACCAAATGAATAGAGAAATCAGTATCAATCATTTCAACACTGCATTTATCAACAAGTTCGCACAATTTCTTATATAAAAAAGATTTCATTATATAGATTTCATTAACCCTAATTTTATATAAAAAGATTAGGGTTATTTCGTATCAACACACTCGACCCATGATACTTATATAAAATTTCCATAAAACTGAGCTAATATCTAGATAGTTATATTCAAACTACATATAAGAGTCTTCATTTTTAATTCTTAAACATGTAGGTTAGATGACTGAAAATAGGTAGATGAAATAGAGATGGCGTACGACTTAGAGAGGAAAATAAGTGTGGAGCGTCTTTGAAGAGTAAGACGAAGTGGTAGCAGAAATACCTCACGAAATGAACAGACACGGATCGAAAACATTGGAAACTAAGATGCAATGACGTGTATTCTCAACTTAATATAATTCAAATTAGAGTCCTACACGAGCCGTGTAGACCTGAAAAAAATCCGGCCCGGATTTTGTGCCGAACTTGGACGGGCCAAGACGTATACACTACGGGCTTGAGGCGGATCAGGTTCAACAAACAGTGGATACGAACCGGGTCCGGACAAAAGCTAAAAACTCATAAGTGCGGGTTGGACTGGGACAAAGAATCACCTAGATTGACTTGTCGTTTATAATTTTAATTAATAGTTTTATACATAAAATATTGAATTTCTTATAAATATTGCAGCTTCCTCAAACGCAACTCCTACGAGAAGCGGTTTGATAAAGTAGAAATATTGGTGAATTGTATTTTTTACAAAACTTATAGAATGTTCTTTTTTAAATATAGGATAGGTTGTCAATTTAGTTCTATTTGCAATGACCTTTATTTATAAGTCTAAAATTTACAAGATTTCAAAGCAATGCATATCGATACATCAGTACAACAGTGGGACTTCTCAAAAAAATATGATTTTTTATTGACAATTTTTATAGTGCATTTAATCCTGCATCTAGTGAAACAGTGAGATATTTTCTTTTATTATTATACAGTGTGGTAGGAAGTTTAACCCAGTGTTACCTTCTGCGTAATGTAGCATCCAACATACTAGTACATTACGGAGTGAAACAAAACGTTACACTCTTGTTGCACTTTGTCTATTTAATTCATGCAATATTGGGACTTCTACAATGACCCAGGTGTTGCGCAGTAATTTTTTTTTTGTTACTTTCTGGACCCAACAATGAAACAAACAGCTGTTGGAAAATGACTACAAACAAAAACATGTACTTTTATCGTGTGAGTTGAAATTATTTGGTTATGTTATCTTCTTATTGTTTATGTTTATATAGTTTTCAAAATAAAATTTAATTGAATAGTGCCCCAAAATTTTACATCGTACTTACTAAGAAGTTTGGATTCGTGAAACCATATCCAGCGTAACTGAACTTTAAATAATTTTATTCAATTTATTTTTTAAGCACATTTTACGTCAATAAACGAAAACAAAAAAATTATCTTGCTCAAGCAATGAGTAATTTTACCAGTTTCTGTATCTCTAATACAAGACAAACTTTGTTTTATCAATTTCCAGAAATCATTGTTTTTCAGATGTCCAACTTTTGAACTGAGGTACCGATATGTAGTTTAAGCTAAATTGTACCAAATTTCTACACATGGCTATCTACCACAAATTAAAGTTTACCTTTTTCTTTTCTTCTTTCTCCTCTGTGTAGAAGGAATAAGGAGTCTTCTTTAACTTTATTATCTATTTTTTCTTATTTTCTTATTTTTTAATTCGTCCTCCTTTTCTTAATAATCCTTCATATTATTTCTACCCCTTTTATTCATCCGTCCAAACATATATTTGCCGCTAATCTTCTTTCCCCCTGTATCCATTTAATTCCAATACATTCATTCACCCAGTGCTCCCATATTACCTCATTTCTCCCACATATCCTTCACATCGTCCACGTTTACTCATCCAATATCTATTTCCTCTTTCCAATATGCATTTCTTTCTTTCTTTCTTCACTCCCACATCTCTACCGCGCTTGATCCGTTTCTTCTTTATACTTCTGATATAATATATTCTTGCAACACTTCCACACTTATTCATCGATATATATTCTATTGTACCTTCTATTCCTCAATTCTCTCCATCTGTGTTGCATGTCAATATCATCAATTCTGACTTCAATCTCAGTCAGCACACCATCCACGTTCATCATGCTCTTTTGCCCAATCATTCACTCTTTTCATCCTCCAACATCTTGCAATAGACCATTTCATTCACTCTTTTCCTCGACCATTACTTTTTTCTCATACTTTGTCATTTTCATCATTACTTTGTTCCTGCAATTATCCTTCTAGCATTCTTAGAATACAATCACTCCCGATCTTGAGTTTTCTATCCCCACATTATTTTCTATATTTCTTATATCACCCTCTCCATTTGTTCTCTTCTTTTCACTCCCCATATTTCGGCACCATACAATATTATATTCCTCACACAAACTTCCAATATCAGTATTCTCATTGACACCAAATCCACAAATCTGTTCTTTCACCCAATCGTAAACTTTCTATTACCACTTTTGTTTTTTCACAACTATCCTAACATGCACTATTACACTTACCATTATAAATTAGCAAACATCATACGTATTTGTAATTTTTTACATTTTCAATCTATTTTCCTCCTAATTCAAATGTATATATTTTCTTATCATTTTCTCCCCTCTTACACACCATCATTATCATTTTTACTACATTCACTTGCAACCCTCTCTTCATCATAGATCTATTTACTCTTTCATTTCTTCTTTTGTCCTTGCCATATCATCCACGTATTCCAAAGGTCACACATTTCTTTCCCAAGCATCACACCTCCACTCTGTGCCTTCATCAACACCCCTCATTCTACCTATTTTTATATCAAACCATTCACACAATTTCCAACTCTTGCCATCACCTTTGTCCTTTCATAGAGTTCCAACCAAGATGTTTTAGCTCTACTGCTACTTTAAAAAGTCGGGCCTAGGCGGACCGAGCTAAACAATTATAAAGGCCCCGGCCATTTAATTTTTTGGGTCGGACGTTAAATACAAGGCTCATGCAGGACTCTAATTCAAACTCCAATAATACATCAAAAGAGGAATGAAGAATATCAACATAAATATATTAAGGACTTACCTCGGTCAAATAACCTTTGCAGTGTGACATTCCTCTCGTGATCATCATTTTCGGGAAAAGACGGTAGGAAATTTTTCAAATGCTGCTTACTCGCATCTGATAATATATTCCATGCATGTGCTGAGAAAAAATTATTGAAAACCTCTTTCTTCTCGCACAAACCTTGCGGTACTTGTACTTGCGAACCGCACGCTTCAACAATTTCCAATTTATCATCATCGGTAGAAGATTCACTCGAACTATCTTCGCTGGATGAATGATCCTCTGACGAACTGTCTGTCTCCATAATCTATATAAAAAAAAGAAAAATTTTCTGTTAAAAAGTTTTTGCATTAGAATGAGCTTTTAGGATCCTGCTACTACTAGTACTGTACCTTCCCAAAATCATAGTTAAAAGGTGACATATCAACTATAGTTGAATGGTAGTCAGTGTCGTATGGATCGTTCAAAATTAGCTACGAAACAGTTAGTTTTCACTAACACATCTCTTATAAGAATTCTACTATTACTATTGCTTAACTAAGGCAAAGTTAATTTCTTGTATTAAAATTGCCAAAAGGCCAGAGTATATATTAAAGCTACTCTTACAATAGTAACCTATAAGTAGTGTATGTACTAATATTTTTCAATAAGAGAATTGAAACACAAAAAAGATAGACAATTGTCTATATATCTTTATATTGTATTATTGTGTTTTCATAGTTTTACATAACTTATTGTGTCTTCAATGCAATATGTTAAATAGTAAAATATGCTAAGACTAATTAATTAAAACGTGTGAGCCTATTGTTTAGAATGAATCTATCAATACTAAACCATATTTAGCATTATACTTTCATCTAAATTTAAAATAATTGTTATCTCATGTACCTACCTTCTCTTAATAATTCCTTAGTTTACTAACTGATTTAATAATCCATTTATAGCATTACTTGTAATAAATTCTAAACAAATATGAAAATTGTATCCAATTGAAGGTCACCTTAATATAATCGGCATATATTTTAATATTATTCCATAGCTATTCTGACATTATTCAACTAGCCATAGAACCACACAGTATAAATAAACAATCACAAATTTAAACGTTATAAGATCACAAACTATGAAGGGGGGAGGGATACCCCGTATATCAACAATTATATTTACGTCCAGAAATATGATAAATATAGCAAGGAAATTGCCAACCACGCGTCTTATTAACTGCTAGCCTGCATTGCGGATATTGGGAATGACGGTAAACGCAAATAGCTTGTCTAGTTTGGTAGTGGTAAGCAGTGAAACCCATTTTGTATAGATATATCAATACTTGGGTATCAGCCATAATACTCTCTTTTTTCATATTTTACCATACTGTTCAACTTCAGAATGCATTATAGGGTGTTAGTAAGATTCTATACAATCATCTTAAAGTTACAACTAACACTTTAAGTCATCAAATTAAGAAAAAAAGGGAATAATTGTTAATATAAAAGTCGGCTTTTTAAAAAAAGGCGTAGTGGATTTAGATGTATTTTATTGGTAGCATCGTTAATAAAGTCACTACGCCAATGCGAGATGCCAATTTTAGCTTTTAATTTTGGATGTAGGTCAAAATAAGATTTCATATATTAACACAAACCTGTCAAATTAATAAATGATTCTATTGGTAATGGGATGCGGACTTATTGAAAATAAAACATTTAAATTTGCGACGTTTTGTTCGTTTAATCAACAAACTTTTTCAGGCTGTAACACTTATTTGTTTTTATATGTACTTCAAATCGCTTTAATTATTAATTAATTTAGATAAGGTAAAACATTGTAAAATATTAAAACAAATAAATGTTATAGCCTGAAGAAGTTCCTTGATTAAATGAGCGAAACGTAATGTTATATAAAACTAAATGTTATATTTTCAATAAGTCCGCATCCCATTACCAATATAAACAAATTAATAAGTGAAATAAATTCTATTAACCTTATATTATAGTTATTTAATAATAATTTTATATAAATTCGAAACTTAAAACATGCATTTCAAAAAATATTTATTTCTATTTATATTATTAATATGATTTAAAAAATTGCAAACACATGATTTAAAAGTTTTATACATTCAAATTTTAATTTACTTATTGATCTAATTACATAAAAAGGAAACACTGCTTGTTTTTAAATTGTTTAAACAGGAGTAAAATTTTGTAGTATGTAATAAATAAAACAATAGTTTTCTTATGCAATCTTAAATGTACTTTGATGTTTTTAAAATTTCTTGTTTCATAATTTTAAGTTAACTGATTGAAAATCTGCAATAGAATATTTATCTTAACATCAAATAGCCGGTGATAACAGATAAAATAAGAAACGTTTACATTTTTAAGGCGATTAACAATATACATTTTAAGTAACATTACCATAAATAAATCTATAAAAATAAAAATTATCTTAAATGTATTTAAAACCATTACTAATTATAAAATTATAACTAAGTTTTAAAAATAAGCAGTTTGTAAAAGTTACTTTTGAAAATATAAATCCTTAGCTAAGCTAGTTAACATAGTTATACGTAGACTTGACAACAGTGCATAAATTAGTGTCACTGTCAAAAATCTTTCATTTCAATTACTGTCAAACTATCCCTTCTTTCTACGCAATCGCGAAACTGTGTTTTCTTTTTATTTCATGAAATTGTATTTTGTTAATTGAATTTTGAGAAAATTGATTAATAGTTGCTTAAAATATGGCTCTTAATTTAACTGTAAAAGTACATCCAGTCGTTTTATTTCAAATAGTGGATGCTTATGAGCGTAGAAATGCTGATTCTCTGCGCGTAATTGGAACACTTTTAGGTTAGTTAGCAATATGTTTAATTATAATATTTTATTCCTTTTCTATATTAACATTCTAGGTTCACAAGATAAAGGTATAGTTGAAGTCACAAATTGCTTTTGTGTACCACATAAAGAGTATGATGATCAGGTAGAAGCTGAATTGAGCTATGCTATGGATGTGTATGACTTGAATAAGCGTGTTAATACTTCTGAGGCTATCGTTGGATGGTGGGCGACCGGCTATGAAGTCACAAACCATAGCTCCGTTATACACGAGTATTATTCAAGAGAATGTAACAATCCTGTTCATTTAACATTGGATACAAGTCTACAAGGTGCCAGGATGGGCCTGAGAGGTTACGTTTGTGTAACATTAGGTGTGCCGAATGGTAAACAAGGTTGTATGTTTACGCCAGTTAATGTGGGAGTTACATGTTATGATCCGGAAGTATTTTCATTACAATTGTGTCAAAAAAGTATGAGTGTTACGCCTATGAGACCAAGAAATGTAAATCCTATGTTAGATATTGTGCAGGTGAGCATTTTGTTGATAAACTTTGATTTATATAGCTTGAACTGAATATGAGCCATTCAGTTAATCAGGGCTGGCTTGATTTATATCAAATTTCAAAAAATTATGTTTAAAAATTACTTTTCACAATTATTTTAAGTACAAAAGATAGAGAGTAATTATGGTATAAATTTGTGGATGCCCCGGAAAATATTCTGCAACGTTTTATCATTTTCGTTTTCTGTTAATTTTTTCTTGTCTTAGGGTCCAGCTTATATGCTAGAAAGTGGCAAGGGGACAGGATCTTCTGCTAAGCGTTTCAAATGCACATTTGAGACTTTTGTTCAAATTGTTGGATCAACTTGATTTCAATTCTCTTCACAGATATTAAAGAATTTTGGTCATTCTTCTATGTAAACTTCAGCAAGGCAAGGTTCCTCGTTCAACTTTATATTGAAAAAGCAACATGATTGTTTCCGAAGTGTTTTACAATGTGAAATATCTTTAATCTCTAAGTCTTTAGAAAGTAAATGTAATATGTGTGCAGTGCACCCATATGAAATCATATTCAAAGTTGAATTTTTATGTATTACATTGTCCCTCATTTTTGCCATATTAGCTGCATTGTCAGTAACAATGCTAGTTACTTGACAATTATTTTCTTTTTTACATTTATCAATAATATTTATAACAAGATCAGTAAGATACTGATTCATACAAATATGAAACACCCTGTTCAGTTGTTAATGTAGCACATATTATAGGTTCATTGTGTACATTTGACCATCCATCAATACACAAACAAGCTGAATTGCCATCTAGATCAGAAAAACATTTTACTCTCTCTTCGTTGTGAATTTCTTCAAGCTAATTTGAACTTATAGTTCTTCTGTTAGCTGGATTGTAACCTGGTTTGAAGAGTTCTAATAGTTTTCTGATTTCAGCATGTTCTACAAATTTGAAGTTTGTATTTGTAGCAAACAATACTCTCGTAAGTTCCTTATCTATTTATGTTTTCTTTGATTCGGACGTACGTGTTAGAAATGTAATATTGCCAACATTTTTTCTAGGATTTCCATTTGAGTTTAATTGAGTAGTCTTACTTGAATCCAACGTTGATGAAATCGGATGAAGAATTGAGTTATCTTTTGAACAATCAGCGGTTGAAATCGGTTGTGCACTTTTCACTAGAATAAAAAGAAAACATTGTAACATTTCATTAATTTAACCCACTTTAATGTAGTGAGGTCAACGTTCTACTATTTTTACATTCCACCTGGTTTTATTATGTCATTCAGATTGAAAGTAATTATTAACTCTATTATGATTATATTTTTACGTTACTTTAATATAAAAAATTGCTTAAAAATCGAGAGTAAAATTAATTTTCATGTACATAAATAATAATGTCAAATCAAATATCAAAATGTACCAAATTTTTAATGAAATAAAAAAACGCATACCTGATTCTGCAAAAGAAATTTCTGTTCCCTTTTTCTTGGAACATTTTTCATAATGTTGTTTTAATTTCTGCACTAGTTCTTGAATTTCTTTTTTAGAAAGTTTGTAAACATCTCTACTGCGAGATTTTCCTCTATTCTCATTAGAAATCTCGTCGTAATAGTTCCAGATTAAATCTTTTTTCTTCCATATTTTTTCTGCATATTTTAAGTTTTTATTACAGAATTTTATAAAAAATATAGATTTTTTTAAATCCGATTTTTTCCAACCCTGCACTTAATATTGATATTCATTCAATTACTGCAGTCTAAGAATTTTGTATTTATTATCAACAGGTATCTGAAGCAGGATCAAAATTAGCCATACTTTTGGATCAAGTTCTAAAATACGTTGACGATGTGTTAGCTAATGACGCCGAACCGGATAACGCTGTTGGTAGATCATTATTGGACTTGGTGAATTCGGTTCCACATATGGATAATGAACAGTTTTCAGAGATGTTCAATAGTAATATTAAGGATTTATTAATGGTCATTACCTTATCGCAACTGTTGAAAACTCAATTACAATTGAATGAGAAATTAACATTATTGACCTCTTTGTAGAAGTATTAAAATTAATATTACATGGTTGTAATAATAAAAGTTTTTAATGATTATTTATTTGTTGTTATTTCAAGTATGCTTAGCGCATGTTGCTTATAGATGAACCTAAATTATCTTCTGCAATGTTGGAGGGCCTAAATTATCACAAGCGTAGAAAGTCACCGAATTCTTCCTCACGTTCCTGGGTTTACTGTTAATAATATTTTTGTTTCTGTTGATTTCCAGCTGATCACCAATTAAATACATTATGGTTAATTACAACCAAACGAATGAATTTTGTGCCCACAAAATATTCTTTTTTGTGCAGCGATCATTTTACTGAAAATGATTACGAACTGAATGTATATGGGAGCCTAGTTTCTTATTAATTTTAGTTGTTAAAATATTTCAGTGCACAACCTTAATTAATTATTGTATTTTATTAGATTATATTAATTTTATCTAACAATAATAAAAACGTTTATTGAAATTCACTTCGTTTTCTATATAAAATGTTATTTAATTTGAAATTGCCGTATATACCTACATCTCTCTCACTTTTGCTATGGAATCAATCGACGTCGTTAACTATGGCGTACATAGGCTATCCATTTACGTATATAATCGAAGATATATGCCTCTGATTATATACGTAAATGGATAACCTACGTACGCCACAGTTAACGACGTCGATTGTTTCCATAGCAAAAGTGAGAGAGATGGAGATATATATGGCAATGTCAAATTAAATAACAAGCATTTTATATAGTATACGAAGTGAATTTTAATAAACGTTTTTATTATTGTCAGGTGAAATTAATATAATCTAATAAAAATACAATAATAACTAATTAAGTTAACTGAAATATTTTAACAACTAAAATTAATCAGAAATTATAGTTATACAAAAGAGGTCGCAGTAAGCGGGAAAAGACAAGACTGGGATTATGACAGCACGAGGTTATTTATTATTTCATAATAAATCGACAACATAAAACAGAAAAATATATGTAATTAAAGCTATTTAAAAAATAACACTACCTAATACCAATCAATAAAATGTACACCAGAAAAATGAAAACACAACACGAGCATAATTAATTATTATAAAATCAAAATATACAGTACACAATATACAAAATAAGAAACTGAATATTGTACAATACATTGGTGTGTAGGATACATCAATAAAATTGCGCAATATTATTGAGCGTATATGGGCCGCTTCAGCCATGAAATCTTAAGTTAAGATTTCACGGACCACCAGATTTTTACTTGCCATTCCATAAATAGCTCAATCTCTTTCACTTTTGCTATGGAATCAATATCGGTCGTGCGCGCTATATGTCCATTTACGTATATTATCAAAGATATATGCCATAGACCGGGACGACCAGAAAACAAAAACATTTCATCTAAACATTTCTAGACATTGCATGATATATAATGATGCTATGCTTTAATGTAAAGTTAAGAAATCATTCAGAGACATGTATTTTACTATTAACTGCAGTTCATAGCTATGCTGTAGATAGTCGTGACAAATATTTTTATAAAACTTAATTAGTTTCATAGGTAGATTGTTACGCCACTGTGTATTGTATTAATACAATCAGCTGATTGGTAGAGTATTCTGTTTTTCAAGGGTACTTCGAAATTATCTATTTTCTAAAATAATTATTATTACTTTAATTGTATTACGTATTATATTGTAATTAAGTAAAAATGCGCTTGCTCATAAAATGTACAAAGTCTAAAATTTCGTACTAAATATAGTCTTAACGTATAGTTATAAAAATATAAAATATTAAGTACCAGGTGATTTGTTTCTAATAAAACCTAGGAAAATATGGCTGAAGTTGATGGAAATTTCGTTTTAGCACAAGCTCTTAAAGATCAGGTGAATATGATATTTTAAATGAAAATAACTGAATTAACCTGTAAAATATTACGAAATTCCATAAAAACATGACAATAGCATATATTGCGATGACGTGCACAAGACAGTGGCGGCAATTGATAACTAGTATTTTATCCTAAATGCAAATGTTATTCTAGAATTGTACACAAAATTTTCGTATTGTTAAAAAATTGCATATCTTGTGTGTTTTACAAGTTTTGTGGTTTGGCGGGAAAACATCAACTCCGACACACGTTCTTATAAGATTACCGGTGTGTGCTTAAGCATCGCGCTTCATTCGCATGCTTTTTGAGTACAGTGTCTTGCGCATTTAGTTAGTTTCTTTTCTGCCAGTTTTATAATGTCTGATTTAAGGCACTTATTCAAAAGCATTTATAGCAAATTTTATTGAACTTCATAAAACTTACCCTTCTTTATGGAAGCTTAAAAGTAGTGAATACAAAGAACGCACCAAGAAAGATCAAGCTTATAAAGTTTTATTTAAAAAAAATCAAGAAATTGAACTAAATCCAACAACAAACACTGTAAAACTAAAATAAATAGTATACGAGACAGCTTCCAAAGAGAAGTGAAGAAAATAGAAAATCAAAACTGTTAGGGTAGGAGCTGACGACATATACGATACCTATTTATGGTACTATGACTTATTGTAATTTATAAAAGATTAGGAAATGTCCCGAGAATCAGTCAGCAATTTGGTCGAAGAACAGAAGGCGAGCGGAGCGAGCTAGAGACTGATGGAAAATAAGAGGTAAGAAAACTGCAATTTATAAGTATTAGATATATGGAATTTCATTTATTGATTAACAACATATGAAAACTGTTTACAAAAATCTTGAAACTAATGCACCATTCTTTGTTGCCATTTTACATTACCCTCATGATTAAAGTAATGCATGTACAAATCTTGTTTTTGCCTCGTTATTGGCCTTTTGATTACGTCTTTGTGTAAACGAACTAAATTAATTGGTTGTAAACCCAAGTCAGTAGTGCCCGTATCAACATTTTCTCGGTACAAAGTATTATCTGGTGCATATACAGTCGCACATCTGTGTAATGTTGTGTAAAATACAGGTTGCCACTACTATACTGGCAATTGGTTTTAAATTAACAAAAATTGCTGTGTGAAATATTCGAAATTGATTAGACGATATGCCACAACCATTTTCATCTTTACAGACAGACAATAATGGAATTTTTTTTTCGTTATTTAAATTTTTGCGGCTGAATGGCTTCAATCTGCTCGAAGGATGAGAGCTTCGCCGCCGACAAAAACAAAAGGCAACAGTTTGTAACTATTTTTTGGATTTGTTGGCGGTGGTAATGCTAATTGTCCATTCGGTACTTTCTAGTAAAACTTTGTATAGAGTACACTACCTCCATCAGATATACGCCCATTTATTCCAAAATCTAATAAATTCACAATTAGCAGTGACTACAACCATTAATATCAAACTATGTGTTCTTTTATAATTGAAATAATATGAACATTTCTAGCAGGCGGTATAATGTTCACGTGTGTCCCGTCAATCGCTCCAACGCAGTTAATAAAATTACATTTTTCTTCAAAACCTTTTGCGACTTGTATCCACTCATTTTCTGTTGACGTAACCTGTAACAAAATAACACCTAATTTTATAATTGTAGAAAACTCAACCTCAACTGATGAATCCACCTGCAAGACATATGTCACGTTCTTCTATAACCAGTGATTGTAACCAAAATATAAGTTCTACATCTACATCAGCCACTAGTAAAAGTTCAAAGAGAAAGCGCAAAACTAAAGTTGATGAGCAAGCTGACGAAGTATTGACTATGGTGAGCGGAAGGATACGTAACAATGCAACTGATAATGAAGATGCTTTTAACATTTTTGGAAAACCATTGCAGTAAAGTTACGCACGTTACTACGAGTAAACAAAGTTATACAGCGAAAAACTGATTCGTGATTTATTGTTTGAAGCGGAGATGGACAATATTAAATAAAAATATCCAAATTGTTACGTTAGGCAATATACCAACAGATCTAGTTGGTTCAAATTCAAATAATGATATGGTTGACGGTTAACTATTACAATCCTTATTTGCAATCAACAGAATACTCTCGTTTATCATCCTGATCTACTCCATGCATACGAAAGTTCACAAAGCGATTTACCTACACATCTTATCCCAACACATCAACACGTACAATACCAAAGTTTATCCGTACAATACCAGTGCTTCAGCTACGCTTCAGTCCGATGCTAGAGTTTCATCGTTTTTTCAAGTTATAAACCACCTGCAGACAATAATTAATTAAAATATTTCTTGAATGATAATGTAGGTATCCCAATTTTGTTTAGTTAGTTTTGTATTTGAACGAATGGATTTCATTGAGTTTAAATTCTACTATTTTTTGTTACATAAACTTGAGCTTCGTACGCATTATTTTAACACAGACAACATAAAATTAAAGACAACATAAAATTGAATATGCATTTTTTTTACCTTCATATACTCGGTCTTCAGCATTTCAAATATAGCTCTGCAGGTCTCTAGTATTATTTTTCCCAACGTCTGAGGGGAAATTAGCGTTGAAAACTTTAAATCTTCATAATTTCTAAATAACGGTGTGGCCGTTAATCGCTCATGTGGTGATATAGCAGCCCTTAAAATCTTCTTTTTTAATTATTGAAGACACTAACGTTAACAGCGTTATGTAACTTTCTTCATCCATCCTCAGGTAATTTCGTCGATCATCAGGATCTAAGCGTAATTATTCAAGAAGATTACTATGTGTATATCTTGAGCGTTTTAGAAGCTATTCTTTTACCCATATTTCGAATTTGTGGCTACTTAATACTTACTAACTTATTTGACAAACTAGTATGTAGGTCTTTGGATAAGCCGTATTTTCATACATGTACTTTGCACATGTCTTGCTCGATGCATGCTACTCTCTGTGGCCTCCTTTAATAAATACAATA
>WYDF02170684.1:0-18873 GCA_009867245.2 Adranes taylori
ATCACCTTCCCTTCGTATTTTGCCATCTTTTTTACCCCTTTTACCCAGCACTTGTACCCGTTAAGCTCCTGTAAGACGATCTCCGCCTTTGTCGACCTATCCACTCCCAGAATCCTCTTTAAGTATTTCCCGATCTATCTTTCAATCTCTTCTCTCTCGTTCCCTCGTTTCTCTCGTTTCAAAATAATTAAGAAATCAATAGCGTGTTTTAACGTTTCCCGTTGCTGGCCAAATATTATTATTGTATCGCATAGTAATTGATAGATAAAAGCCAATTAACAAACAGGAGGTGGCGACTATATCACAACTTTTGAACTAGGGGACGCAAGCCAACTGCAAGCATTTGCCTTAAATCAACTTAAAGTTTATCCGTTTCGCGAGGCACGCTGGCTAGCAAAACCAATTTGTTGTCTAAACTATGGTTCTTTAATCTTCTAGAGAGAAAAAGGGTCTCCAGATGGTTGTCATGTTCGTGGTGAGGGGTTTATCTCAAGCCATGGTTCACCGCTTAACAGTGTGTTTCACAAAATGATCTCGCCTTCATTCAGACATTCTTTTTCGCTAAAAACTGCCGTTCTTTCTTAATGTCTTCACTCTAACACTGGTATATGTTAACATAATAATCATCGTTGATTGTTTTTCCTTTCTCAATTGTCCCATCCCACGAAATTGACACCTGCAGTTGGGAGTCTTCCTTTTCTTTGGAACCGATTCCCCTTTAAGTCAATAGTTTTAGTTGTTTTTCGTCTCAGCTGCAAAGTGATAGACCTTTGGTTCATCCATGGTTATGAATTGACACAAAAACTCGACTTTATTGCTGTGAAACTTTGCCATATACTCGATTGAAACGCTGCTTTTATTCCATTGTAAATAATCGCGGCACCCAATTTGGGCACAGCTATCCATGTTGCCAAATTATCAATTTTTTAAACAATTTCTTCCATGTAGCCAAATTCACAACCACAACGTTCAGTATTGATAGCTGTCAAACAAATACTAAAGTGGAGTGAATACTAGCGTCGCCAAAAGTCAAACTTAAGCTTTATGAGGAACAACCGCCATCTATATGTCAGATCAGATACTTCTGAGACTGTGCTCGTACTGAACACAGTTGACTGTCTTAATATTTTACATTATAATGTCAATAGTCTCACTGTAGTTGTTGACAACTGAAGTTTTCACACGACATGATATTGACAAAATTCTGTCAAGCTATTGGCAAATTTCTGACCAGATTTGGACAATATTCTGAAAACATTCTCAAAATTCTTGACGAAGTTGACAATATTTTGAAAATATTGTCAAAATCTTGAGAAGATGAATTTGGACAATACTCTGTAAAGGTATTGACAAGATTTTAACAAAATTTGCAGAAGATTGTGACAAAATTTTGATAAGATATTGACAAAAAATTACAACAAGATTATAAAAATATTCTGACAAGTTGGTAATGTACTTATGACATTTTATCAACATTTTGTCAAATTAGCCCAAGATCTTGAAGGAATTCTGCCAAATATTTAAACAAGATTTTGAGAACAGTTTAAAACATTTAAACAAAATAGAACAAAGTATTAACAAAAGTCAGAAAGGATATTGACAAAATTCTGACAAGATTTTTATGAAACGATAAAGTTTGGCAAGATTTTGAAAAAATTATAGCCAGATTTTAAAACGATGTTGACAAGCTTTTAAGCAAACCGTAACAAGACTTGAACAAAATATTCTCAAAATTTCGACCAGATTTTGACAAAATATGGACGAAATTCTGACATGATTTTGACAAACTTCTGACAAAGATTGTTAACAACAACAAGCCTTTTGACACGATTTTGATGGAATACCAAAAAGATTCTAACAGAATTTTGTTTTGAAATCATTCAGACAAGCTTCTGACGAACTTTTGAAAAACTTCTGAGAAGATAGGCCAAAATCTTGAGAAGATATTGACAAAAAGATGACAAAATTATAATGGAATTATAAAACGTTTTTGACACAAAACTGACAAGATTTTCAAAAGATCCTGAAATTGTTTCAAAAAAGTGTGACAAGTCTTCAACAAAATGTTATCAAAATTATGACAAGAACTTGACAGAATTCCTAGAAAATGTTGATGGAATTCTGACGAAATTTTTACAAGATTATGGTAAGATTGTGACAACGTACTGACAAAGTGATTGCAAAATTTTGACAAGATTTTGATAATTTTTTAACATGATATTGACAACATTTTGATTAGATTTGGACAAAATTTTAAAAAGATTCGTCAAACTTTTAACAAAACTGTAGATGAAATTAACAGAATTTTATCAACATTTGACGTCATCTTAACGGAATTCCGATAAGCTTATAACAGATTTTAAAATAATTTCGCAAAATTTCGTTTTTATTGGAATTGACTCCATTAAAACTTTTCTCACTTGAAAAACTCTCAAAACCTTTAAACCTTTAAAACTCTCAAAATAAGCTGAACTTTCTGTAAACCTTCTACATTCTTTTCTAAGGATGGTAAGTTCTACCCCAGTCATTTCTTTCAAACAACAACCATCACCCATATTCAAATATGGGTACTTCTGGAACTATCCTCATACCTGACACAGTTGACTGTCTTAATATTATACATTGAAACAGTCAATAATCTCACTGTAGTTGTAGACAGCTGTAGCTTCCATAGGACATGATTTTGACAAAATGCTGAAAATATTGTCACAATTCTTGACGAAGTTGACAATAGTTTGAAAATATTCTGAAAATTATAACAAAAATTTTAACAAAATCTTGAGAAGAATTTGGACAATATTCTATTAAGGTATTGACAATATTCTCACAAGATTTTAACAAAATTTGCAGAAGATTGAGACAAAATTTTGATAAGATATTGACAAAAATTACAACAAGATTATAAAAAGTTTCTGACAAGTTTGTACTGAAATTGTGACATTTTATCAATATTTTGTCAAATTTGCCCAGGATCTGAACGGAATTCTTATAAAATATTCCAACAAGATTTTGACAAAAGTCTAAAACATTTAGAAACAATAAAACAAAATATTAACCAAATTCTTAAAGGATATTGATAAAATTCTGACAAGATTTTTCTAAAACGAAAAATTTTGCGTTTTGTTAAGATTTTTACAAAATTATAGTAAAATTTGTACAAACTTTTAAGCAAATTGTGATAATTTCATCAAAATATTGTCAAAATGTTGACAATATTTTGACAACATGAATGAAATTCTGATATAATTCTGACAAACTTCTGACAAGATTTTTAACATCACGATTTATGACATGATTTTGATGGAATACCAAAAAGATTCTAACAGAATTTTGTTTTGATATAATTCAGACAAAATTTTCACAAAATTTTGTAAAACTTCTGACAGGATCTATATGTTTTATCAGATCATATCAGATACTTCTGTCATATCAGATACTTCTGTTCTCGAACTTAACACAGTTGACTGTCTTAATATTTTGTAGTTGTTGAAATGTCAAAAGTCTCATTGTAGTTGTTGACAACTGAAGTTTTCACACGACATGATTTTGACAAAATTTTGTCAAACTATTGCCAAATTGTGACTGGATTTGGACAATATTCTGAAAACATTCTCAAAATTCTTGACGAATTGATAATATTTTGAAAATATTGTCAAAATTACAACAAAAATTTTGAGAAGATGAATTTGGACAATATTCTGTAAAGGTATTGACAAGATTTTAACAAAATTTGGAGAAGATTGTGACAAAATGTTGATAAGATGACATTTTATCAACATTTTGGCAAATTAGCCCAAAATCTTGACGGAATTTTGTCAAATATAAATATTCAAACAAGATTTTGAGAAAAGTCTAAAAACATTTAAACAAAATAGAACAAAGTATGAACAAAACTCTGAAAGGATATTGACAAAATTCTGACACAAAACTGACGAGATTTTCGAAATATCCTGAAATTGTTTCAACAAAACTGTGACAAGTCTTCAACAAAATGTTATCAAAATTATGACAAGAACTTGATGGAAGTCCTAGAAAATCTTGATAGAACTCTGGCAAGATTTGAACAAGATTATGGCAAGATTGTGATAATGGTCTGACAAAATGTTGACAAAACTTTAACAAGATTTTGATAATTTTTTGACAAAATTTTGATTTAGATTTTGATAAAATTATAAAAAGATTCGACTAACTTTAAAAAAACTGGAAGGCATTAACCAAATTTTATCAACATTTTGACAACATATTAACAGAATTCCGATAAGATTTTAACAGCATTGCAACACAATTTCACAAAGCTTCGCTTTTTAATGGACTTGACTCCATTAAAACTTTTCTCACTTGAAAAACTCTTAAAACTTGTTGAACTTTCTGAAACCCTTCTACATTGTTTTCTCAATATAAATCACGCACCTACAACACATTCTAAAATTTAATGTTGATTATTTTTTATATACAACTTCAGAAGGTTTCTATCATAGTAGCGTACAACTCATGACGTGAGAGACTCACTGTTCTAGTTCAGGACAATTATTTTACTTCATATAATACATACACACTATAAATATTCATATGCTATCAACAATTTGTTGAAATGAGTAATGACTATTGTAATCTGACGCCCACATTTAAAAAATGTTATTAAAAACAATAAATTCAAACGTCTCTTTTATTAATAACAATAGCACTTGTAAAAACACATGTATACGCAAAATATAACATTTTTCTTGATCAAATAAATGCTTCCCAGAATAGTTAAATTTAAACTAAAAGAAAACGTTTTCATCGTCAATTTGAGCCATAAATGTTTCAGTTCATTTATTATTTCACTATTTAATTTATTTTAGCAAAGACCCAGAAATTCTAAATAGTTTACACTATTGCAATAATCTGGTAAAAAATATGGAGCTTTTAGGAGCTTTTATGGAGCTTTGTCTAAAATTTATATTGAAATGAAATTATATTCGGATTCTGCCCGTAATTCAGGTTGTGATAATAAATTCAGTCTTTACCTACAAAATACTGTACAAAGTAAAATGTACAAACGTTTCAGATCGTTTCAAAGACTTAATTGTCATAATAATGAGTGTTCCGTAAGATCGAGTATTGAAAAGAAAAGCTAAGATTCCTCAAACGGAGTTAAAAGTACAATGAAAGCAGTTGCAAACTGTTCCCTCCAGATCGCCTCCCAGCCTCCGCGACCTTATTTCAACTCGCTCTAAAACATTGCGATGCTCTAAAACTCGCTCTAACACATGCTGTCATTTTGGGGGTTCCCCGAATTAAAAATTTTCAAGATTTGTCACGAAATTTGAATGCCAATTTTGATTGAGCCAACGGGGTATAACGGGGCCTGCAGCGGAGTCTGCTTTGCCCCGGCTTCGCGCCGCAGATCCCGCTGCAAGTCCCGGTGCAGAACCGGGACCTGTCATTTTTATTAATCAGTGCTCTATTACACTAATTTAGAGACAGCAGTGTCACTAAGCAAGAAGGGAGAAATATCAACGGTAGATGTGAATACCAAAGTTGGAACTGGGTCTAAAGGTGATAGCTACAGACATTTTGGATTTGGCGTAAGAAATAACAGGGGTGGCCGTACTGTGTAATTCTGCACTGAGCAACAACCTGCCATCGTCAACACCTAGTTTAATTTATACCCCGGACGTCTATACACCCGACTGGTTTAAGACGTCGGGTGTAAGATGTCCGGGATGTAAATTAAAGTAGGTGTTGACGATGGAAGGTTGTTGCTTAAGTTCTTGCTAAAACCCCCGACGTCTAATGTCTGAGAGAAGACGGTACAAATCGACAGATCCTAGCAAATACAAAGTACTGAACAAAGAGATTCGACGAAAATACAAGAAATCGATGAAATGTAGTAAAAGATCGAAATTCTCCAAGGGAAGCATAACTTGTACAATGTGCACAAAAGATACGAGAAAGGATAAGAAAACAGCATAGAACCCAAAAAGGGACATTGAGAGAATCCAATAAGGAGATTTTTTCGGTATCGAAGACAAGTTGAAAAGATGGACAGAATATGCACAAAAGCTTTAGAGTGACGAGCGCCCAAACCAGAGCACACAAGCCTCAAATACCAATGAAGCAAGACCCTACATTACAATGTAGGAAGATGTGCGAGCTATCAAATTACAAAAGAAAGACAAAGCCATCGGTCCAGATAGGATCCATGCGGAAATCCTTAAATCGATAGGAGAGAGGGAAAGCACGAGATTTAAGTTCTTAACAACACTGTTTAATACCATTTATAGAGTCGGAAAAATACCTTCAGGCTGGTTTATCATCGTCTTTGTTGAGATGACTATAAGATGGTGTCTCACGTTCTGAAAACCTTCCTGCGGATCATACACAGTTGAATATATAAGAAGTGCTAGCAACAAATCACTCTTTTTGGGCACTTTTTTCACTTAACGTGCTCACAAAGAAATGAATGTCGATGTATGCTTCGTTCACTATTGGAAAGCGTTTGAGTTGGTTGTTAGTTGTTATTGCGGAAGTCACTTGAGGCGTTTGAGGAAAAACCTTTTGAATCAGAATTTAAAGAAATTTATCCTTGAATCAATCACTTAAAGGATTTCTGATAACATAAAAGACGCAGCAGATTATGATAGTTTGGCTTTGCAAGATTTTTTTTATTACTGGATATAAATGTCTAGATAAAATAAAAACAAAAGGTAGACCTGTGTCCACATTCCGAATTTGGGCTAGTGGAAAGGTTAACAAGACTCCTGAAGTCGCTCCACGAGGTCAAAGAGTAGAGGAAGCGAGTCCACATCTAGTAGCGATTCCAGACAGTTCAAGTGAGAGTTCCGATGGTCCGTTCAAGTGAGAGTTCCGAAGTGGGCAGAAATTCTAAGAGCCTCAGGTACAGACGTTGATATCAAACTGCACAAATAAGAATGGACGGCGCAACGTCTGAAACAAAGGCAATACAGAAGGATATACGACAAAATTGCGTTCTATCTCCATCTCTTCAGCCTTTATTCTAAGCTATATTCAGAAAAGCACTCGGGAGTACCAATATAGGCATCAATATGATTGGTAAAAGAATCAGCAACCTACGCTATGATACGCAGACGACACCGTGGACTCTGTGACGACTCTGTGAGACGACTCTGTGAGACGACTCAGTGAGCCCACAACCTCACAGATATACAGAGATCTATGAATCTTATCGTGGTACACAGCCAGCGTTTGTTTCGGTCCGTTCGCAAACGGCAAGAAAACAGAACTCGTTATTTTCTCTAAGCAACTAAGATCAGCTGTTTTATATATAAATGATAGACCCGTAGAACAAGTGCATACATTTTGATATCTGGGAGCTGTCGTGAATGAACGAAGTGATCCGAGCTCAAGAATCGAGCAAAACTTTCACCAGCATGACAAAACCTTTCGAACGCACGCGACCTAAAACTTCAGCTGCGTGTGTGATTATTGATTACGCTGTTACATTTTTCCTGTCCTACTCTTATGGATGCGAAAGTTGGACACTTAACTAGGAGATGGAAAATCTTATAAGACGCCTTCGAAATGTATCTACACAAGATGAACAAACATCGAAGACCTGAGTATGATGCACAAATCTTTAGAGCTGATGAGAACTGCCAAGGAAAGGAAAAATATGAGATCCTCCTACTGATAATCGAGGATATAGTTCAGGGCAATATATCAATAGGAAGACGCCAGAATTCGTGGCTGAATGATCTGAGGAGTCACATCGACAGAGAGCTTCCAGAGTACAGTTTCTCGACTCAACATACCTAATTGGATCGCTAACCTCTGCAGGGATACATCGAAGAAGAAGATATGCAGAAGAAGAAGAATAAGAAGAAGAAGAAGAAGAAGAAGAAGAATAAGCTCTCTTCAAATACTTTTTTATTCCAAAACAATGTAAACCTAGTCGTTGACAAGGACCTGAATAATCAACATTTCGAATACCAAAAGCTACTGTGCAAGCAATAATCACATTTGGAATCTTTAAATGGTAAACTTTCTGCATTTGCACACACTCAACTGAAATTGAGCTGATTTGAATTCATAGCTTTATCACGTCCTCCGCTTTGCATGTTTGGATACACATCACATACTGTGATTTGGATCTTTCTTGCTATTCTTATTGACATATTCTCGGTTCCTTTGGCGATCTCCAAAACCTTAGAGCTTTTTGTAAAATGCACACTATTTATCATCTTATCCTTCCATAATCTCTGCATCACAAGGCTCATTATGTAACTTATGATGTAGTAGAGATTTGCTACAGCATCAAATACCTCTTTGACTATAGAAAATTTTTCAAAAATAGTTCACAAATGTATTTAGGTGAAAGTAATCAACTTTGGGCATTTTGTTATATTTTTTTGTTTAAATTTATTAATTTAATAAAAAGTATTCTATTCAGTTGTGTGGTTTCTTAATTTTTTGGGCGAGACTTTGAAACCGATAGAATATTTGGGATATGTGCGAATTTTTCTGATCACTAGCCCCAAATATTTTGTAGCATTTCATTTATTTTTAATGTTATGTTATTCAAAAATGAAATAATAAAGCTTGATTTATAGCGCATTTGTTAAAAATATAAATTCTAATTAAATATGTCAAAATTGTCGATCTTTATGAAAACGCGTAAGTCTCACGTACGTTTTGTGTTGATACTGATATCTGATATTTTATTTAAATATATAAATGCTAATTTATTATTATAATAATGTATGTAACACCAACGCTTCCAGCGAATTTTTAAAATATAACACTCAATCATTTATACGATACAACAACAACAAAAAAATAGAAACGCCATGCAAAACAAAAATGCGTGTGAGGGAGTAGTAGAGAGTGAGAAAACAATATAAAAAAAGTGATGACAAAAACATTAATTCAGGTCGATGTTAGTAATGTCATATTTCCACATCAATTTTTATATATTATATTTTACAAGCTGCAATTTTTTTTAACATCCCTCTGTTTATCTCACCCCTTCTCTGCTCCACAGAATTCGTCTCTCTACATATTCTGACACTACCAATATTTCAGTTCTTCCATTAAACTGTAAAAGTTAATTTATTAAAAACGTGTTTCGGTTTCATTAAAGAATTAATTGTGTAGACACCTCAAAATAAATGTAAAAAAATAACAATTAAAGGAAAATGAGCGATCCTGAATGTAATGTTCAATGTAGGATAAAAGGTTTTAATATGAAGGTTTATTAAGAATTTCAAATTAAATAGCAAATTGTGCAAATAGTCCTGACGGGGTCTACCCATGAATCCCCCGGCCCCCATATTTGCCTTCAGGTCCGCTAGCTCATTAAACATAGTCCTATTTAAGTCCCAAATGCTCAACTGGAGGGCCATGTTAAAATATGACGTGTGACGTCATTTAGCGCGAAAATAAAATGTCAGTTGATATACTTATATTTTGATTTCTGTATAGAGTTGAAAAGATATCTCTTTATGGCTTCATGACTATTATATAAGTCTTTATAAGCATTATATGGGTGGGTGATATTATGAGAAGAAAATGATGATGGAGGACAATAATATCATTGTTAAATGGGTGTACTTAGATGCGATGAAGTAAAACACTCATGCTTCTATTGAAGGGGAAGCATGAGTGTGTGTAACAAGGAGAGTGGAAAGTTGGATATTGTCTATGCATGAATGAGGGACGAAAATTATAATGTAAAGGAAGTGATAAAACGGATGAAGGATATAGAAAAGCAAGAAAGGGATGAAATAATAAGAGAAACAATATTCTACAGTAGGTAATGGTTTAGGCTGAAATACGAAAGTATTTGATGATGGATGGAAGTATGAAGGAAAAAGGATGGTTGCTAGATTTCGGTGCGGGAGAGAGAAAGAAGGGCACCGATATTGGATGAGGGAAGATGAAAGAAGATGTAGGTTATGTGAAAAAAAGATGAGAACACTGAGTTGAGAATGTGAAGGTTTGGAATGAAAGAAGTTTTGCTGAAAATTGGAAGAGTTGTATGGAACCGCATGAGAAAGAAATAGACATAATGAAAAAGATAGTAATGGGTATAAGGAAGGAGTAATTCGAGATAAAATCGGGTGACGTGAACTTATAGGAGGTAGATTTACTTGTTGGGGAATGTCCTGTGCTCTTTTTTTCTCTATACCTCTCTCACATAAAAATTAGAATATTGTTTAGATTTTTATAAATATTGTATTGTGTATTATGTTAAATGGATTATGCTAATGAAGGGTTTACTAACTGCAATTATATCTCCTGAAAAATTCAACCAATTCACGTAATTTTAACAACAGAAGGAAAGGAAATGCTATAAATACAGGTAGGTACAGGTATCTGATAAAAAAATAATTAAAGACTCAATTACTTGATTGATAGAATGACATCTTTGCCTTGACATGTAAATCTAAAAGAAACTCAAGTAATCCTTTGAAAGCTTTTTGGGATCATATATACATGGAAAATACTTTAAATTAAAAGTTAGAAGGATTTTTTTTCAAGTCATAAAAAATAGACTTGTTTTTGTAGTAAAACAACAAACTTTTGCAACAACAAAATTTTGCAAGAACAATGTTTTTTTATAATTACAAGAAACTTCTGTAACAACAAACGTTTGCAAGTTTATTTCTTACAACAAACATTTGTTTTTGTTTTCATGCACCAACTTTTGATTTTTTCAACAACAAACTTTTGGAATAGCCAACTTTTGTTTTTTTTGCAACAACCTTTAGCAACAGCAAACCTTTGAAAACAAACTTTTGCAACGGCAAGCTTTTGTTTTTTGTAAAAACTTTGTTTATTGGAATAACAAACTTTTGCAACAACAAACTATTGCAATTGCAACAACAAATTTTTGTTATTGTTTTCTGCAACAAGTAATTTCTTCTAGTTTTTTCCAACCCAAATTTTGTTATAACAAACTTTTGAGAATTTCGATTTGTAACAACTAAATTTTCTAACAAACTATTGTTTATTACAACAAAATTTTGTTGATTTTTACCACAACCGACTTTTATAACAACAAACTTTTGCAAGTTTGTTTTTTAGAATGAACTTTTGTTTTTGTTTTTGCAACAACTTTTGATTTTTGCATCAACCAACTTTTTATGCAACAGGCAACTTTTGTTTTTTGCAACAAACTTTTGAAAACAAACTTGTGCAACAACAAACATTTCTTTTTGCTTTATGTTCTTTAGAACTACAAACTTTTGCAACAACAAAAGTTTGCAAACAAATTTTTTGAAACAACAAACTTTTGATGTTTATTTTGCAACAAATTTTTGATAAACTTTTGTTTTTGTTTTGCAAAGATTATTGGTTTTTCCCAGAAAGAACTTTTGTAACAACAAACTTTTAAAAGTATCTTTTTTGAAGCAACAAACTTTTGTTGCTTGTAGTAAATGAACAAACTTTTTAACACAAGATTATTGGAAATTATAGATTTTCAAAACCTTACTATTTTAACCGTGGCTCTAAAATAAACACTTCTATGAATACCTATTAAAGATTAAATCTGTTTTTAAATTCTATTTCTAGAACGTGACCCAGAATGGTATCCTTGCCATGCAATAAATTACTAAATGATTTTAAGAATAATTCTGAGACCTCTGCTTGTTTTTAGCAAAAAATTGAAAATGAGGATTTTCCCTACAATTTGAATGTATGCCAAAACATAATTCTCATCAAGTTCTCAAACTAGGTCTAAAGATATATTTTGTTATCTCATTTCTTTACGAGTTATCAGTGACAATGTAAAAATATATTTGCTCACTGCAATATAAGATGTATTTTTTCACCTATAATAAGATTGAAAAAAAAATCAAAAATACACTTACTTTTTTATTAATATTAAAGATTTCTAATTTTTCTAAATAAAGAAACAATATTCATTCTGACGATGGCAATAATGATTGCATCAAACTTTCCATGTACTCTTAAATGTGGGTCCATTTGGACCACAGCCATTTAATGGTGGTCAAATTTTAAGGCCATTTTTATCCACTTCTCCTGATTTTATCAAAACCTAATTATGCCTATAAAATTGTTTATTTATTTATCTATCATTTGATGTCAGTCTTGAAGCGCTCACTTAATTAGAAGTTGAAGATTTTGATCACACAATTTGGCGTACATTTCTATGGCTCAAATTACCAAATTATTTGCTCAAAATTTCCTATATGCTATAAGAATTGTGCAAAATTAATAATATAACATTGTTCATTTGCAAAACGGACCCATATGTTATACTTTCCTCGTCAATTACAATATTAGTGTAAAGTGCACATAATAAACGGATCACAACATATAAAAAACATAAGATCTCTTTTATAAGATATTCATATTTCATGGTGATATCTGTATTCGTTCAAGAGCAATGAATATAAATGTCTAGACTCTAATAAGAAACGCTAATTAGCAATTTTTTGCCATACAATGTATGTTTTAAAAATTTGCAATTTAGAATTTTACCTAGACATTTTATAAATTATCGTACGATTTTCGTTCTCTACGTTTTTGAAAGGGCATAAATTGACCATTCCAACTCCTTAGCTTTCCGTATGGTCGAAAAAATAATATGAATAAAAATACATTTGGTAATGATGTACAATTTTCGCATGTGTCATTTAGCGGGCCGAATTTCGGGACTTCAAAATAATTGAAATAAACTGATTAATAATGATTGAGGATGATAGATGGTACAGAGTGGCGGCCCTCACAAGACTGTGACTAGTCTTTGGGGAGCTTGGATTACATCTTAGCCTATTCTGCTCTCTGAGGAAGCAGGATACTGAGCCGTCTCACTGCGAGAATGTAGGTAATCACGAGAAGGAAGCTAAGGCTATAGGGCCAATGAAATTAAGTGACATTTTGCAGAAATATGAAGTTGTCGAATTTTATGAAATTTCAAATGAGGTTTGTTTCATTTGTTTTATATTTGCAGCTATGTACCTGAGCTAACGCAACGATATATATGTCCAGATTACTCGGTTGATTCGTTTGATGAAATGTCTTTGTAACACCAAGCCAACATTCTAACGCCATCTGCACAAATAAATGTTTTGTCGTCGTACGGAGATAGAGCTAATTTATTTTGTTTCAGCGTAAAGATGGTATGCTTGAAGGATTTACATATATATTTTCTTTCGACAAACAAACAATTTTTACACTCTTGTATCCAAAACACTCTATCAACAACTATTTTCTTTGCCTCTTTAGCTTTCTTTGTTATTTTGTCCTCGGCTCAGTATTCTGAAGGGTTACAAGTACCTTGGTTTACTTTTATTTTCATACAATACCTTTTGCTAATGTTTATCATAAACTACATAAACCGAAGGTTATTTATAGCTTATGTAACAATTAATATGTTTGTTTTTTAACATTTCATAGATTAACTAGGGGGGGGGGCATTTTATTTCTCATTCATTCGTTTGATGAAATGTTTTCATGACACCAAAACAACTTTCTAACACCAAAACAACTTTCTAACGCCATCACCATAAATAAATGATTTGTCGTCGTACGTAGAAAGAGCTTATTTTTTTTTCAGCGGGAGAGATTGTATGCGTCATGGATTTAAATATATATTGTTGTTAATATATTTGCCTCATGAAATAAACAATCTTTATACTCTTGTACCCAAATCAGTCTATCAACAACCATTTTCTTTACCCGTTTAGCGTTCTTTGCTATTTTGCCCTCGATCTGATGTACAATTTTGTCCGCAACCTTACAAATTCTTACATTATTTCCCCCCATATTCATCCTTCATCACACCGGATACAGCTTTATTTTGTACCATCTCTGTACCATATATCATCCTCAATCATTATTAAGCAGTTTCTTTCAAGTCATCGACAGCGAGGTAGGTCGCCTGGATGGTGTAAACCGGGGCTGGCGCAAATTCACACTCCCGTGATACAATTTAGACACTTTCCATTTAGCAGTAGCGAAAGGGATGGATTGAGGTCATCGCACGCAACACAAACAGGTTGTCCCAACATTCACGATTGGCGAGCCTGGAGTCTGACTGTTCTTGCCAGTCGCTCCAACATTGGATTTGCTAAAGAAGCATCCGCAACTATTTGCTTTTTCTAAATTTCATCTGTTTTGCCTCATGAAATAAACAATCTTTATACTCTTGTACCCAAATCAGTCTATCAACAACCATTTTCTTTACCCGTTTAGCGTTCTTTGCTATTTTGCCCTCGATCTGATGTACAATTTTGTCCGCAACCTTACAAATTCTTACATTATTTCCCCCCATATTCATCCTTCATCACACCGGATACAGCTTTATTTTGTACCATCTCTGTACCATATATCATCCTCAATCATTATTAAGCAGTTTCTTTCAAGTCATCGACAGCGAGGTAGGTCGCCTGGATGGTGTAAACCGGGGCTGGCGCAAATTCACACTCCCGTGATACAATTTAGACACTTTCCATTTAGCAGTAGCGAAAGGGATGGATTGAGGTCATCGCACGCAACACAAACAGGTTGTCCCAACATTCACGATTGGCGAGCCTGGAGTCTGACTGTTCTTGCCAGTCGCTCCAACATTGGATTTGCTAAAGAAGCATACGCAACTATTTGCTTTTTCTAAATTTCATCTGTTTTCAGCCATGTCGAGGCAGCTATCATTTTCTTATAAAAGTCCATAACAGAAACCCTCCACTTTTATCATTAATTGGACTGGCTGCACGCTTTTATTAGTATATTAGATAATAGACATAAGTGGACCCGAAAGGGTCGTACACAAAAATTTTCCATTTTAAAACTGCCAAAATCTGATTACCTTCAATTGGACACTTGTTGTTTTCTTCAATCCACTATGTGTTTATTAAAACAAAATCTTTTGATTAAATTAATTATACTAGACTTTCCTCAACTTTTTACTAAATGATCATAAATCAAATCAAAATATCGATGCTTTCAAACAAATCCCTATTTTGTGTGACCTTTCGATGTTTTATTCGAGTTTTATATATATTTTTGTTTTTTGATTTATCCATCCATAGATTCAAATCTTTTATAATTCCGATTGGTTTTTTATTTAAATTTGGAAACGATAACAAATCTTTTGTTCGAAAGTCATAAACGTCAATAATAACAAAAACGAATATTCATTCGTGCCAAAAATTAAAAAACACACACAAAGAAAAAAAAACATAGAATGTGAAAAAAAAATGAATCCAGAACACAAGTTATGCATAATTTACGCTCGTTCAGATGTTACATTGTATCAAATACCAGGGGGAAGAAATTAAATTTTAGAATTCTTCCCTCTAGAACTGCTATTGCCGAATTTATTTTTGTCCTGGAATCTTCTACTATGGATTGCAAAATAAATGTAATATTTTGATTGTTGCAATTAGTTTTAAGCTCAGTGGGTAGGCTGGACGAGCGTGTCCTAAATGAAAAGATTGAAGGACATTACGAAGAACTTAGAGCGGGTTCAGAGCGCGCCGATAACGTTTTTTGTGTCAAAGAAATAATCTAAAAGTAAATGGAGAGATGTTTTATTCACTAGAATCCGAAAGTTGGAATGATAAGACTGATTCAAATTTCTCAAATGAATTCATGTAATTTTGAATCGAGTGAGGAAGTTCCTAAATTCAAACAAGAATTCACGATACCATTAATCGGAATGGCAGACGAAATCAATGCTGATGAACTCTATGAGCCAGAAACTGTTGATGCGTTCCAACATTGATCTAATAAGTTGCCCGAATTTGTATCTGTCTAAGGAGTTAACGATAAAACATCTACAGAAGAAGAAAATGTCTATGACATCATTGGTCGTCGTATTGTTGATTTATTAAGGAGATAGAACACCACCCAAAAAAAATTCGCTAAAACACTGATTACTGCTATATTATTTGAAGTACAAGTGGGCAATCTTATGATTGATTCTTGCATTGTAGCAATAATTAGAATCCCGTAGTTTACATTAATTTAAAAGAAATTATACAAAAACAGTACTAGTGCAGAAAGTCGGCGCGAAGCTTTCTGCAGCATTTCCAATAACTAAGGGATTACGACAGGGGTGCTGCATTTCGGTTACACTTTTAAAATTTATATCAGCAAAGCCCTTAAACATTGCCTGTGAAATGTGAAACAAATTGGATTACAGATAAATGAGAATTATTTAACGACGATATTTTTTGCGAAAGACCATTATGATATCTGCTTCATGCTACGAAACCTCCTAAAATATTACGATCAATGGGATATGGAAATCAATATGGGAAAAAATTCAAGACATGTCCATTGGAGATCCAGCTATGGACATTGTGTTGTGAAGTAGTATAAGAAAGTCAGTTGAATATAAATACTTCGGCATGACGATTACTAGTAATGGAACTGATGAACATGATATTAAAAAGGAGTAACAACGGACAAACAAATTATACAAACGTTACATCCGATTACCTGGAACCCAAAGATTAGCAATTGTATACAAAACCATTCTAGAGAATACAATGACATATGGTTTAGAGGTTTGAGTGCTAAACAATTGAGAACGCCAACGATTTGTGGCAGCGAAAATGAATTTTTGGAGAAGATGCTACAGAGTTTCCAAAGTTGAAGATGTCATTAACATTAATCACAGGGAATTGCCGTTGAATCTAAACAAGTTATATGGCATGGGCACCTAAAGCGGATAAGTGACGAAAGATGGCCAAGAAAAATTTACGATCAGCTTCCGTACGGGAGAAGGAAGAGGGGTCATCCTAGAATCAGCTGTAACTCCAGGATAAATCAAGCCATAGAGGAAAGCGTACTAGTAAAACCGGACTGGGAGGGCCGAGGAAGATGAAAGATGGAATAAGGCGGAATTCAAATTTGTATTAAGACAGAGAAAGAGAGGTTATAAAAAAAATGTAGGGCTTTGGTTTGACAAACGGAAAACTCGTTCCTGTAGCTCATCCTTTAACTAAAGGGTATCTCTGTAAGAGTGGAAATTTAAATTCGGTAAAATGTTCACAATTTTTGTAAAATGCCTATAGAGCATGCACAGTGAAGAGAGTTCGTCCATTGGGTCATTGAACTACAGCAAGTGGACAGTAAATTTTCCATCACTGAAAATTAGTTTCATTGGTGATATACATTTTCATATTAATGGCTTCGTAAACAAGAAAAATTGCAGCATTTGGAGTGAGGAAAATCCACATCTATTTCGTGAGAAGGAAATGCACTTCAAAAGTGTCGCTGTTTTGTGTGGATGGGTAGGAAGCATCATTGTACAATTTTTTTTTGAAATGCGCAAACATCCAATGGCGAACAGTATCGGGACATGATAATCCAGATTTTTGTGCCTCAAATAGATACGACTTGATACGTATCACGATTATCAATGGCATTATTACACGAGGCATTTCCTACTCGTGCAATTTCCCATTAGCGCGTCCAGAATAGCCCATTAAAATCAGCACCATTAGGAGGTTATCAGGTTAAAATAATATTCGATCAGTCCATATGTCTAGCTTTTATAATTGGAGGATCAACTTTAGCATGAAACAGAGCATTATCCCGTTGTGTTTTAATTTCCACAAATTTCTGAATTTGTAATTTTTCGACAACTTGATCTTCCAAGGAACTTTGGATAACGGCAAAAACATTGTAGATATTTTATGGAAACTTTTCATATTGGAGAGATCGAATGGAATTCAAGCAATCTAAGTCCAGTATATTAAAATTTTGAGCGTTAAGGGGTGGATGGATGAAAAAGATTCCGTTAAGTACTGCCATAAAAGGAAAATTGGCTAGATGCAATGAAGCATGAAATGGAATCATTTAGAGAAAACCACACTTGGAAATTTGTGGGCATAACACAGGGAAAAAAACCAAATTCATGTAGGTGCATTTATAAGACAAAATTGAATCCAGATGTAACAATTGACCAATTTAAGGCAATATTGGTTGCAAAGTGGCATAGTAAGCATAAAGGTTCTGCCTTTGAGTAAATATGTAGTCCTATAACAAATAGTAGTACTATTAGTTTTTATTTTGATACTAAGAGCTATGTTAAGTCTGAGCTTCTTTAAAAACTCCCTCTGAGTATATATTGAAAAGCAACAATGATAAGATGCACTCTTTCTTAATTTGTGATTGGCAATATAATTGGCAATAAAATGCACGTCTGCTTCATCTATTCCAGTTTTTCGCAGTACTTCTTTCGTTTTTTTTATGTTGTTCACAATCCAATGCCTTCCGATAGTCGATGAAGCAAACAACATTTAAGTTGTCAAAAACCACAAAGTCAGGAATCTAAGGAAATTAAGATTTTTACGTTTTAGCTTGTTAATTGAAAATTAGTTACATGGAATAAAATTATTTTCTTAGAATCAAATCAAAAGAACTTAAGGTGTTTCAGTTACTTAATCAAGATACATAATAATATTATTAATTGCCTACTTATATCTGAACGTCTGCCATAATTCTCACGATAACAAACGAAAAGTATTATTAAAGTTAACTACGCAAAATTTATAGAAATACACTTTAAGACTGTTAAAAATATGACTAAGAACTGGTCAAAATTTGACCAAAATCTAGATCTCTTTTTCATTGAGTTTCCGATTTTACATTTTCAGGTCGACTCATCTTTCATACTAAGTTTTGGCAAAAGTTTGTTGCATCCCACTTCTACTTATTAGAAAGCTTATTACTTAAATTATTCTCTCTCTCTCTCTCTCTGCCTCTCTCTCTCTCTCCCTCTCTCTCTCTCCCTCTCTCTCTCTCTCTGTCTCTCTTTCTCTCTCTTTCTCTCTCTATCTATCTCTGCCCCCCCTCTCTCTTTCCGTCTGTCTCTCTCTCTCTCTCTCGATCTCAAAGATTCCTACTGCGCTGTGGTTCTCTCACGTT
>WYDF02170795.1:0-22150 GCA_009867245.2 Adranes taylori
AACAAGTAAAGTACCTACACAATTTCTTGTGGCACATGTGAATATGTTTGCGCGACTGAGCGAGTTTAATAGCTAAGTCTAATCAGACTAGTCGCTCACTCGCGGACGATTTTGTTCGCTGACATGCCGCGATTAAATTCGCCCAATGTAATCGATGCCTTACACAGCCATTTTTACACAAACTCAACATTTTGTTCAATATTATCTTACGGTATGAGCTTGGAGTACAAGCTTCTTTCCATCGCATACTAATTTAATTCCCTTACAATATTGATTATTTCCAAACTTAAATTTTGACATAAATACAGTTGAGATGCTTCAAAAGCAGTGCAGAATTTTGCATTGTGTGTTTGGGGCCAACGTAGACCCCAACAACGATCGTACAATGTGTGTGTCAGCTTTGGAAGTTATCTGTTTGTGTCGAAACATCAAAAGGATTAACTGAGATTTAAAATGATTAATTGGCATTAAATCACTCCCAATGTGTGGACGCACATAAGCCAATATCTCGAAAATGAGCCAACTTTGGTCCCAATGTGTGGTCCCGGCGTTACGTTACTTCCACAAAATGACTTCACAACTACAATTATAATTCCAGTATGTGTCATACGATTTACTCATTTTTCAATTCATTGTCTTCAATAGCGCCGTATAATATTATAATAATGTCATTTACAATTAAATTAATGAATTTAGAGTGATATATTACCTTCATTTTATGGCGCACTTTAAGGCTCCTACACACATTTTAGATATACAAAAACAGATTACTTGTACCTGACAAATCATTTATTTATATATTCTAGAACACAGAAGATGCATAAGTGACGGTTTATTTTTATATTAATTGCTTCATAGATTTTAAGTTTTTACAGTATCTAAATTTGAAAGTAGTTATACTCAACAACAATGAAATATTTGTGTTAAAATCTAGTCCAATATGCGTACTGATAACTATGAGGAATTTATATAATCTAAATCGCAGTTACATTAGTGACATCTATTAGCAAAACTGTTTACTTATCATGTGGTTCTTATCCTGATAATGTATTGAGGATCTAATTTAATATATGGTACTCTTACTAGACAGTCCTACAATAACATATGTTTTCACGCACATAAAGTCTCGATGAGGCAACAAGAACCAATCATTAAGAGTACTGTAACAATAATATACTATTATTATAATAAAACTTTATTTGAATTTCACAAAATATAATACCTCGTTTTCGTATGACGTACAGTAACTAATCATTAAGGAATAATAAATTATCATACTATTATATTTAATGTTTATTTACAATATCTACCAATAGGAACTATATAACAGAATTTTATTAACGATAGAAAAATATAAAAGAAATTACACAGCAATTGCAATAATAAACTAATTTGTTCATATATATTTTACTTAATGTTATAATTCCTTTAATTCTTTATAAACAATTTCTAAACATTTTAATCTGGGTTTTGTAGCCTAAAAAATTCTTATTTTAATAAAATAATGTTACATACAAGAGGCACTTACGGTAAAAAGTGGTAATAACACCTGTTTCTTCTGTAAATTTCTGATGAAAATTGTAAGAAAAAGTAATACTGTTTGCTAAAACCGGAAATATCAGTGAAATATGTGACATATTTATTGTATTCTCAGTTCAGTCTTACGTTTTTCAAAACTTCATTGATAAATACATCATTTATTGCATCCCATGGAATAAATTCAGACTTTGACTTCATTATGGATTTTGTCTCAATTTGATATCCTAATGATTTGACTATTATTAAATTCTCTAAAACGATGAAGTTCATAATAAACACTGACCATTTTTAATAGGAAATTATACCTTGATAAGTGCAATGCAAAAACCTATACACCTGTAGAAATATTATTAATAAAATGCAAATATGAATTAAACCACTTAAACGCAATGAAAAGAAATATTCAAAAGTTGCAAAAACCATTAAACAGCTCATTATTTCCCATCTAATAAAAATTCTATGATCATCACTGTATTTGATAGTAATCTTCAGTATATTATTTCTATATTTAGATAACCGTAACTTGATTTTGTTACCGTAAATGTTTTCAAAGTTCTCATTAATTGTATATGTATCATCTTGCACCATTTTATTTCATTTAACTTCTCATTGGGAAAACTGATATCCATCTCATTTTCTTATAACATTGGAGGTTATTTAACAAAGGCTAAATTGAACTATTTTGGTTTTCCTCTATTGCTGACTGATTGATCAATATTCTTTACCCACAGTTTTACAATAAGGTTGCAACAGGCAAATATTAATGATAGCTGCTTATAGATGTATTTTAGATTTATGTATTTTAGATTTAGTGTTTATAACATAGTGTTGGGACAGTTAAAAGGAAAAATATTTTTATTGCATCTAATGAAAATAATTGCCAATATTATTGTATTTAAATGCTTATTATAGAAATGAAAAGTAAATATTGGAAATACTTTAATTCCTAAGTACGATGACTCCCATCACTGAATAATAGAAATGTTAATGTGTCCTTATATTCCCTTAGTAAACAGCTACATCTGGTTATTTTCTGAGAAGCATGGAGTCACCACAATGTTTCTCAGAGAAAAACTCAAATTAATCTAATTGAAACAAGTAATGAAAGAATTGTATGTTATCAACTCTTTATTTTGTTTTTGTCACCATCGGAATTACTAATTCACTTTTAGTGTGACGTGTTTCGGCTAATCCTAGCCATTGTCAAATACTGACTGTTGTTTATTGATTGTGTAATATATTGATCTGGAATTTGTACTATTTCTGGTGTTGCATTGTTATAAGTGTGTTGTTTTATATACTCGGTTTCGATACTGCGTTGCTTATTTTATTCATTATGATTTCTTGTGTACCAGTATAAAGAGTCTTAATAAAGTTTCATATTTTCTGTTTAGTTATGTTCATTCATCAGATTTTTGTTTATCTTACACTTATATATTTCGATATGTTCCTTTTTAATATCTAGTTTTTTATTGCTCCTTTTGAGTGTGTTTTTCATAGTTCATTTTAATTATTGTTGTTTATTTGGTGGTTGACAAAGTGTGAGTGGTATATGTCGGGTCTTTTTACTGCATATTGTTGTTTTAGTTATATTGTATTTTATTCTGAAATTACGATTTGTTTTCCATGCTTATTTACATGAGTTGCAGTTTAATTTGTATATCCCATTCAATTTTTATGTTAATCAATTTGTTTATAAATAAAATAATGTTTTTAACTTTTAATGTTATGTGACATCATTTTAATATGAATTATTTCGTCTAAAGGCCCGTTTACATGATGCAAATCTTTACGAAAAATTGTGTATTTTCGTTAAGATAAAAAATTTAGACATCTCGACGGTTACACAGAAGACGAAATTTCATCGAAATGTTTTTGTGACTTTAATATTTGTGTTGAACATTGTGTATATTGAACATTGATAGTAATAATCTTTTTGCTGGTAAACATTCATTTTGTTTAAAAAAAAACCATAATAAATGAGTAAATAATCAAACAATTTGAGATATGGTTGACGTCACGTTATGTATTTTGGATTAAACAAAGTCAAACTTATTTTTTTCGCTAAAAAGATAAAATATTTTTAACTAAAAAGCGAATTTCGCTAGTAGTTCATTTATAGCAAATATTCTGGTCATGTGAACGGGCCTTAAAGGAATTCTATCTCCTAAGTCATTTCTCACTGTATATTGTGAAGAAAAAATCTTTTTGCAGCAAATTACATTCTACTTATTTTGAATTTGCCTATACTGGCTGACAATGATTTGCAAGTTGTGTCAGATGTCATTTACAGAAAAAAGCTAAAAAATTCTTAGTAAGTTTTATTTCAATCTCATTTAATAAAGGGTATGTGATAATGACAAGGGTGTTGTTAGTGGCAACCTTAATAAATAGATATATTCAATCTTTTAGATCTACCTCTGCAACTATGTTCGTTATTTCTATTTGACCATCTTTAATTCATACGTTCTCTAATTATATTACTCGGTAAGGTATTAATAAAAACGCTGTAATTTATTAAAATTATAATATAATGCGTGTTTTATGTGTACAGTACAATTATAATATAAGCCATAATATACATATAAGATGGAAATGTCGATAAACCTTATTCTATATAAAAATTTAAATTTCGCGCTTTTTTGAGTTGTCCTTGCAATTGCCCTTGTGAACCCCAAACAGCGTTGTTGTTGAATTCAATATGGCGATATGTGGTATAATGCTCGCTAGAGAAATTAACAATAACAATTAATTATCATACGCAAATTAATGTTATCTGTTTAATGAATTATAAAGTGATTTAATAGATTTAAGTAAATATGACGTGAATCCGTGTGAAAAGTGAATATTAAGGGTTTGGTTACCGCTAAGCGTGTCTTTTATTGCTCATTATTAAAATTGAAATTAATTCATTTGAGACGTGTAATTAGGGAGAAATAAATATCTATATGTAGAAGACGCAAGTAAATATTCTTTTTACATGTTTTATTGATGTTATTAAGTGTTATACATCTAAAATTTAGGTTATTTTATAAACGTTAACTGACATTTGTTTATGCCAATAGCAAAATCAAACATTGTCATAATATTGAAAGTTTTTTTATTCTAAAAGAACCTTTCCGTATTTTTCAGCTAGAATGTGGGAATATCTAATAGTTTGTGAAATATAGAAAATAAATAACATGACCGATACACGTAGAAGAGTTAAACTCTATGCATTAAATGCAGACAGACAATGGGATGACCGTGGTACAGGTCACGTGTCTTCAGCTTATGTGGACAGACTGAAAGGCATTTCGTTATTAGTACGAGCGGAAAGTGATGGTTCCTTACTCCTTGAATCAAAAATTCAGCCAGATACGGCCTATCAAAAGCAACAGGATACGTTAATTGTTTGGTCTGAAGGCGACAATTTCGATTTAGCTTTGAGCTTTCAAGAAAAGGCAGGTTGTGATGAGATTTGGGAAAAGATTTGTCAGGTAAATCAGTATACGTTTATTTTCTTAAGAAATGTTGAATATTGCATTAAATGTTATCATTCTTAAATATGCGCTATTTTACTATACCTATTTGAATATTTTTTAAGGTTTTATGTTAATTTATTTGTTACGATAACCTAATAATTTAAAAGTGTGTTAATTTGTATTATAAATAGTTCGGAAATTTATGGTACTGTAAATCAGTGGTTCCTAACCTATTTAAGCCGCGACCCAAATTGAGAAATATGGTAGTCAAAAAAAAAGAAAATTTTTGTCTTTTTAAGATCATATTTATACAATTTATTCAATTTAAGAATGGTGACTTTTTTTAAAGTCACAAATTGTTATTTTATTACCAATAATAAACATAGGCAAAGGTACTTTTCGGTCTAAGGGAAATTTAAGGAATAATCTAGTGCTTCTAATAATTTTATTGAGGAATTTATAAAGTATTGAAAATAAATGTAAAATATTTCATTTTAACTTATTCTTAAAAAAATATCACTTCATATGTTAAGTCTTTTACACTTTAAATGCAAGTTGTATCTCATTAATGAGAACCTTGTGCTTGAAAAATCCTCAAACCTCGGTCGAATGATATTCCTTATATCTTATTTCAGGATGTAACCTGTAACGTTATTTGTTGTTGATCATCCATAGAGCCGAAAAATCAGTCTCGCACATATATGTAATTGAAATATGCAATAACACTTTTAGTGCTTGCTTAACAATTATTGGCTTTCGGTTTAAGTTTCAACCAGAAAGCTCAAAGATTCAGTGTTTTGTTCATAAATGTATCGGAGTGCTTGGTCACTCTGTATTTCTATTATTTATTCTTTAAATGGATTAGCATTAACAAATTTCTCATGCAAATCATTTACGTCAAAATTCATAAATCGACTACCTTAACATTTTTCTCCATACGATACATAATTCGAATGATATTTTTTTAAGGAAGATTTTGTCTATGTAACAAACAATGAATCGATTTAATTTGTTGATTCATTTGTTTTACTCTTGTCAAAAATCCCTTTTCAGTTGCTGTCATGAGAGCTGCATCGCCAGTGCAAATATTTAAATACTGATTTAATTTCTAATTTTTTAAATAATAAATCGACCATAAGAAAAATATTTTCATCTCTAGTTAATATAACCTGGATACTGCACGTGAACTATGAGCTGAGCATGTTTACTTACATCTCTCATTTCATCTAATTGAATACTTCCAGCAACTTTTATAGCAGAAATATGTTAATTCGTAAATGAATTGTATCATTTAATGATGGTATGTTTTAAATTTATTTTGCAGAAGATAGTCCGCACATGATACGTGCCACATCATTTGCAGCGGGGTTTATAAGTTGTTCTTCTGCGCGACCCAAGAAATATGCTTTGCGGTCCAATTTTGGGCCACGCATAGGTTAAGAATCACTGCTATAGACAATGTTATATTTTAGTAATGTTACAGTTATTAAACATTTTAATTTCAAATGTTAAATTAGGTTCATTTATCTTATTTTTGATATTGAGTTCGATCTTCACTGCTACTACAAATTAAAAAAAAAGACCAAGTTATCGACCAAAAAAAAAACGGCCACTTGCTGCCGTCTTTTAAACATTAAAATTTTTAGACATTTTTGAGTTGATTTGGAATATTTTGTGTAAATTATTTATTATTATGAAGTTATTTTCATTAATAGTTTCCGTTATATCAGCGTTTACATTTATTAGCTCTATGACAATGACCAGATTAGTCCAACCTTCCATTATTTATCTCGTTCTCGGATCAATTTCTCGGAATCAGTTCCTTCTCATGGTGCCTTCTTATTGCAATTGAACATTGTCGATTATTTTTCCCGGTATAATATTCTGCAGCAGATGATATCGCTCTCCTCATAATATGAGCCAGATTTTGACTTCCTGTACAAGTTCTCTTTCTTTAGCAAGTCGATGCCATACTTCCTCGTTCCTAAATTTGTCCACAAACGATATACTGAGAATTCTTCTGTACAACCACATCTTAAAGGCTTCTAATTTATTCAGAGTGACAGCCTCTATAAGTCTATACCATACAATATAATCGGGAATATGTAGCATCGCAATGTCCTGATCTTCAGGGCATTATTAATAACCTGCTGCAGATAAATTACTTCATTTTTACAAATGCGCTCTTCGCTATTTAAATCCTAGCCCTGATGTCAGCTGTTGAATCACAATTGCTGGTCAGTGTGACTCTCAAGTATTGGCATTGACCAACTTGACTCTCAAGTATTGGCATTGACCAACTTTCTCTATAACCTGATTGTTAACCACCAGTAGGTCATTTATTTCGTACGTGGTGCTTTTTGCAAATATCGTAAGTTTAGTTTTGTTGATATTCATGTTCAGACCGTATTGTAGACAAACTGTTATCAGTATGTCATGTGTTACCCTTTTTATAATCGATGAAACATGCATACATTCTTATCAACACCCAGGCAGCGCTGTGTCAAAACATTAATGCTGAATAATGCTCTCCTCGTACCAACTCCGTTACGCAATCCGAATTGTGTGGGAGTGATGTCTTCATCAAGTTTCTTGTATATTCGATTATGTCTGACCTTTACCAGTGATTTTAACATATGACTCATTAGGCTTATATATTTGGCATTATTTACATTATTCTTTGGGGTGGCATTATTCTTTGGGACGGGAATGAAAGTTGATACATCCATTCGGTTTGTATTTCTCCCGACTCGTAGATTTGATTGAGTAATTATCTGTATGTTGTCCGCATCAAGCAGTTCAATTGGTACTTCATTAGGCCCACAAGCCTTCTTGTTTTTCATATTTTTCATAGAGAATATAGAATATCACCTCTTTATTTGTTATTCTAAAACATGTTTGTGACTCCCCCTTTTTCCAACCTTTCGATTCCTCTCATATTAAAACTGTTTCTTTATGTACTCTGTTCATGTAACTATTTTACTATCGAGATCTACTATGAACTTATCGTCTTTTAGAATGAATCGTCCATCTCATGAATTTTTTCTACATATATCTATAGATATATAGTAACCTTTATTGGCATACTCATATCAACAACTACAGTAACCAATTTACAATGATATAAAATAAACATATAAACAGATAAACCAAATAAACCAAATAATCTCATTATTGTAACATCACTTTCTTTATTTTTGTTTATGATTTGTGGAAGAATGGAAGGCTTTAATCCTTAATATTTACAATAATTCTCTCCCTCTCCACAAAACTTCTCTTCTTCCTCACATCCTTTCTTTCAATTTATCCTCCCTCTCCACAAAACTTCTCTTCTTCCTCACATCCTTTCTTTCAATTTATCATCCCCCTCCATATCCCCAATTCCCTCTCTTTTACCCATTTTCCACTTCTAATTATTTCCCCCACTATTCTCTTCATACTTCTATACCTTTTTTTCTAGTTCCCCAAGCTTAATCTCCAGTTAAACCCTACTTCCTTTTCTCTATCATTCCATTCTGTCCCTTCACACCAATGGTTCCACCTTTCCTCCTTCCTACCACATATTCTACACCTTCTTTCTGGCTCATCCATCCAAAACTTATTTTCCCGCTCATCATTCCCACATCTAAAACTCGCAATCATCCAATATTCACTCATCCCATCTTCTTTCATTATCTATATCTAGTATAATATTTGCTAGTCTCTTAAGTTTTCTACCCTCTCTTGCCTTTCTACATCCTTCATTCTTTCTACAATCTCGCGCACTCCTTTTTTACCTGCCATCATCTTCTCCAACCACCTACTTGTAGACCATTTAACTCTCTCATTCACATTCATTCTGCACCTAATCCCTCCATTCTCACATTTCTCCTTCCTTAGCTTCATCATACCTTCTATCAACACTACTTTAACGCTTTCCTTCAGTCTGCTACCTTCATCCATCCATATTTTATGTTTACCCTGCATATCATTTAGTGTATTCCTGTATAATCCCAATATTCTTTTCATGTCCCACCCGCACCCTCCCTATCATTTCCCTTTCTTCAACAGGCCATACTTCTGCTCCATATATCACAATGCTGTTTACACATACTTCTATTATCCTATTTCTCATCTCCACTGAGTCCCCAAACCTTCTATCCCATACCATTCTCATTCTTTCTATGGCTGTTCTCGCCTTATTTGTCACAACTTCTATATGATCTTAAAATCTTCCATTTTGTAACAAAACAGTTCTGAAATATCTAAATTTCATCACTCTTTTATTTTTTTTTTCCCTATACTAAACTCTTCCTTCCTACATTCTATCCATCCCTTTTTGCATACCATCACTCCTTCGTTTTTTCCACATTCACTTCTAAACCTCTTCTATCTATATATCTCCTCACTCTCAATCATTTCATCCATCTCTTCTCTTCTATTTGCCGTACATACTATGTTATCATCATAAGAGACCACGCCTTTCTTCTTCCTATATCCATTCCACTAGCTTGTCCTTTCCTCAAAACATCCTCTAAATCCGCCAAATAAATGTTGAACAGCGAAGCACTCAGCGGGCAACCAGATCTCACTCCTCTGTGAGTCTCAAACCATGCTGATTCTCATTCACTTTCACTCTTACCTTCGTTCCTTCATTCTTATCCTTTATCATTCTCGTCATTCCTTTTGAAATCGCTACATCCTCCATTCTTACCCACAATTTCTCCCTCACTATCCTATCAAATGCAGCCTTTAGGTCGACGAACAGCGATACATTTTCTTTCTCTTTGCTATATCCTTATTCATTACGTAATTAATCATTACTATGTTATCCGCTGTCCCCTGATAAAGGCGCTCTGATTTTTCTCTATTTCCTCACATTTTTAGTTTAACCTTTTCTCTTTGGATTTTCTTCTGTATTCTAATATTTCCTCTGGATCAATAATAATATGCCCACTATTTTAAAATCCTTTCAAGATTTTCAAAGAAATTGTCTTTAATAACCATTTAAACTTTTATTCATATGGATCCGTAAGCTCTTCTGAAAAATCTTTCGCTTTTGGAATATTTTATCCTGTTTTAGGTATCCCTTCAAGTTTTCACATATGTTCTACATTTTTTGGATTATTGTTTAAAGTAATTTTTACGATTTTTTGTTCTTAGCATTACAATGAGTAATCCATAAATCTTTTAAATTAGTTAGGGAACTCTTAGTAAAAACAGTTTATAACTATATTTTTAACTGTCGGAATGAAGGGCACATGTTCTCCAAATTTTATATTTTCCCACATTTTCTTTCACTATCTTTTTGTTTCCAGCCACAAAAGTCAAATAACTCAGATTTTTTTTGTTTACCTTCATTTATCTTTCTTAGTCACTTTAATGGCTGTGATAGGCGAGCCTTGTCCGCTCAGGATCCCGATGGGTTTATTTCGTTTTCATTAACTAATGTTTATTAGTCATTATTTTGAATTACATATCCGTATCCAGGTCCTGGATATCCTCTTATGTCTTCGTTTAACCTTTTCATCATTTCTGTCCTCCTGCATGCTACAATTTCGACCACTACAGGTACCTTTAGTGTCTCATTTAATTTTACTGTTACGGATGCACCACACAGCGTCGAGCACTTTACTCATGATTTTGTTTTGCGTTATGTTTGCTCTATCTTTAACTTTTTGCGAACCTTCTGCGCATAATTCACAACCATATTGTAGTTGTCTTAAGAAGTTTAGAAGTTTATTTCCAGCTTTCATAAAAAGGTTAGAATCATGTTTAAGGATAATGGAAGACTTTTCACACAGTTTTCCTTGCAGCGGTCTCCATACGTTTTACATGTAACCTCCTGTCTAGTTGGTTGTCGAATATGCACCCCAGATATTTGGCAGTGTTTTTGATTTTGGCTGTCGAATATTTGGCAGTGTTTTTGATTTTAACTTTTCTTTCTTGAAAATTTACTGGGATGTTAATTTTTTTCCTTTTGCCAATTTTAATAATTTCTGTTTTTCCTGGTTTATTATAATTTTCCAAATTTTACAGAATTTTGGCATTCAGCTTAACTGTCTTTCTAGAGTTTTTCTTGCTACTATCGGGTTGCGGTGTGTGGTGACAATAGCAGTATCGTAGGCTAATTGCTAAGTTTTAGTGTTAATGTCCTCTTCAAAAAATGGCATGTTACTAACGAAAATATTAAAAAGTATTGGAGAAAGAGGTGTGCCTTGAGGTACACCTTCCTCTGCTGATCTTCTAGACGATTTAACCTGCTGATCTTCTAGACGATTTAACCGAAACAACTTTTATTTGAAATTTTCTGTTTGTAAGGAATGATTGGGTGTTTTTAATCAGTTCTATTGGAAACTTAGACGCCCACATCTTTCCAAACATGGGACCATCTTTCCACGCAGGATCAAAGAGCTTCTCCACATCCAATAGCGCTGTGTACAATCTAAATCTTTTATCTTTGGTTTCGCGTAGAATTTTTCCAAATTGCTGTCGTGGAAGGATGTTACTGTTTTCAGCAAATTGATTTCTTGAGTGCAACTTCAGCTAAAAAAATTTACACTATTGAGAAGGCTAATTGGCCTTCTATTTACAGGTTTTGACGGATCCTTGTTCTTTTCCGGTAGCGTGACTTTTATTGCATTTTTCCAGCTATGTGGATGATGACTGCAAATGTTTATTTTGTTTATTATTTCAGTCAGCGGCTCTATTATGCATTTTTGAAACATATTGCCTAGTGCCATATAGGTTTACTACTAAATTGGAAATCGAATCATCTCCCAATGCTTTATTTTTTTTTTGGTATTGAGTTTCATGACTATTGTTGCGATTTCTTCTGGTGTAACTGCAGAATAATCCGAAAATATTGTACTTCTTAATTTAAATTTTGTGTTTTCTATTGCCCTATTTATTTACGGGGGAGTTCCGTCGTCATTTGCAAATTGTTTTTCATAATGATTTCCATGAATTTGCGCTTTGCCATTGTCTTCATATGCAGTGTGTCCACATTCACTTTTAATTGGTCTTGGAATCGAAACGGTCTTGCCGTTTCGATTTAATTTTTTTCAGAAATTTCCTTATATTATCTTAGATGTCATCTTACAATAACAAAGTATCATCAATTATTGCAACCTAACTATTTGTATGAGGTCATACGTATTCCCGAGACAAAAGGTTTTTTCTGTGTGACTGAAATTTGTGTTTTTATGTATTCAAACCTTACGCTTCCAGAAAAACGAAATACCTTACTGCCTATAATTATTTGATGTAAAAAACTTTTGGTTATAAATTTTCTTTATTTTAATTGGGTTATTATAATGTGGTTGTTATAATTTTTAATTTCAATGTTTAACGAAATGAAGAGGATATTTGAATTGCGATTACGCAGCATTGACTACTTGTTTTTAAATAGTTGTGTTAATTTGTTCGAAACACTGCTTATATACGGTTAGGAGATTCAAATTGACTTAAAAACGTCAGGTAAGAGTAGATGGATTTCTGGTATTTGGTGAACCCGTGTTCAGTACTCCCCCTTTTGTCAATAACAATATTACAAGGGATTGATGTAAATAGACCAGGTAGTGCAATAGTAAAGCACTGGATTTATAATCCATTGTAATAATACTATTGACAAAGCAGGGAGTACTGAAGATGGTTTTCACCAAATACCAAAAATGCATCCTCTCACCTGGCTTTTTTAAGTAAATTTTAATCTCCTAAACGTCTATAAGCAGTTTTTCGAATAAATTAACACAACTATTTTTCAATGTTTAATATTCTCTCTAACTTAATTATAAGATGATGTTTAAATATATTTCATCAATATAATTGTATAAAAGTTGAGGCGACAATAGAAGAAATGTTGTGCCTATGGTCTAATATCTAAAAGCGTCCACATAATCTAAAAGCTGACAGCCATAAATAAAATCGTATTTTTGTCTTCTGTTGTTGTGTGCAGATTTGCTTATAATTCCGTTGTAATCAGTAAAATTTGACTAATGTTCATATATATGATTTATTTGTTTTATTTCCTTAAAGGTACAAGGCAAAGATCCCTCAGTCGAAATAACTCAAGACATTGTTGAAGAAAGTGAAGATGAACGCTTTGACGATATATCAGACGGTGCCCCACCGATCGAACTCCCCAATTGCGAACTGAGTCGCTTAGAAGACATAAGCGAACTGGTGAGCAATTGTTTAGCCTCGCCCATGCGCAAAGAGAAATTAGCGGCAGCTATCGAAAGCGAAGGCTACATAAAAAAGCTTTTGAATTTATTTCATATGTGCGAAGATCTCGAAAATTATGAAGGTCTTCACCATTTATATGATATTTTCAAAAATCTATTCCTGTTGAATAAAAATGCATTATTCGAGATTATGTTTAGTGATGATGTAATTTTCGACGTTGTCGGTTGTTTGGAATATGATCCTGCATGTATAACGCGTAAACGTCATAGGGAATATTTAAAGCAGCAGGCGAAATTTCGTGAAGCGATACCGATCCGAAATCAAGAATTATTGTCGAAAATTCATCAGACATTCAGGGTACAATACATTCAAGATGTTGTATTGCCCACACCGTCTGTATTTGAAGAAAATATGTTATCGACACTGAGTAGTTTCATATTTTTCAATAAGGTACGATTGATTTACTGTTACTAATTTTGTTTGATCTCGATGTTTCATTCTTTTCATTTATTGTTTAACAACAGTTATAGAAATTGCATTCGGGGAGTAACTTAGGAATTTGATATCAACGACACGTGTTTTTCATAAAATGTTTTAATCACTTCTGTTGAATATTCTCCCAAAGCTATCATTTAGAGAATAATCGAGAAAACTTCTTTTTTTATAAATAAAATGAAAAAACCATGTAAATCGTACTTGTATCTGAAACATAATTTATTGATCATTGTCAAATAGATGACAAAATAATTGTACTTAGGTATATTCACCATATAATAGTTTTTATTTTAGTTATTTTCCCTGAACTGCGATTCTAAGAAATTTGATTCAATTAACTTTCTTTAGTTTTAGTTTTTTGATATTATTAATGTAATTTTTACCAAATTGACTCCAGTACATATCACAAGGTTGTTTTATGTGCAAAATTATAGAAATCAAAGCACTAAAAACTTAAGCCACGTAATAAATGGTTCTTCGAGCCGGATATGAAAGAGTGACTCAACTTTCCACCATATGAAAACTAATATTTTCAGCTGACTTCAGAACATACGACTAAAAAAACCTTGTTATTTACCTAATTCTGATAGAATTTCCTTTATTGACATACTTTCTGCAGCTTCTCTCATTTGGTGAATGGATGAATGAATTCTGATCCAGTTATTTGCTCTTCAGTTGCAATATTGGCGCTTTTAAATGTAGGATCCAAAATGGATCATAAATACTGCGATATTATTATCCTTTTCACAATAAAACTCAATAAAAGATAGGACCCGACAATTGGAACAATGAAATATTTTAAACCTTTCAAACAAGTCACAAACTTTTCAAACAAGTCAAAGAAGACTCCCATCGAGTTTTAGCCAGGCATATCCAAGGAACTGCCCACTGGATGTTGTGTTTTTGTGGAAATTTAGTACATGTGATGCACAACTGTAATCTGAAATTTGTATGTATTTCTCCCTAATTGAATCTAAATTTTACCGCAGCAGAAACATTATCAATGACAGTAGCGTAACACTTTTCAGGGCTTGTGAATTTGAATGGGGATTGGGAGGGAGAGTTAACGTTTAGAGGACGGGGCCTGTAATAGACTATTTATGAATGAGGAAGCAAGAATATATTTGAATTAATTAAAGGTTGGAGATAGTAGTAGAATCAGAATTGAATTTATATTTTGGAGGGCATGAAAATACAGAGGAAAAAGATCAAGGGTAAATTAGAGAATATGGATACATTTGGAATGAGACAGAAAAGAGAAGATTAGTGGAGGCACTGGAAAAAGTAATAAAGGATGATATGAGGAACATTACAGAGGTAGTAGAAGGGGTGAAAAAAATTTAAGCAGGAAAGAGAAAAAATACCGTAATACAAATGGAGAAAACAATACATATGAAGTAGACGAGATATGGTGGAGGAAGAAGGAAATAAGAGAAGTTTTAAATGAGAAAGCACATGAGTAAAAGAGATGTAAAGAGAGGAATGAAAGGGCAGAGAGGAAGATGATTAACAGTTTAAAAATGCAGCATGAAGTGTGGAAATATTTGAGAAAGAGAGGTTTATCGGTGGAAGGAAGAGAGATGTATGAAAAATTGACAAAGTGGGAACAAAATGCAAGAGACGAAGTGAGAGAGAATGTATTTAAGAAGGAAACTAACCAGATGAGTAGAGATGAAGATGAGGAAGAGGATATGTGTACAAGAAGTTAAAGAGGAAATAAAACATGCGGAAAAAGGAAATGCAGTACGGAACTGGTACCTGTTGAAGTATGGGATTGTTTAAATACGTGTGGATTAAAAGTTTTAGTCAGAAATCTGAGTGGGGTTTGGAAAGAAAATGATGAAATAACGAATGCATGGAAAGAAGGGAATCTGTTACCGGTGTATAAGCGAGGTGATAGGATGGATCGAGAAAGTTGTAGGGGAGTGATCGTAATGGATGGTTTGTATAGATTGTGTGCAAGAATATTGAATAGGAGACTGGAAAAGGAGGTGAAGGAAAAGGCAGAGTTATCGAATACGCAGACTGGGTTTATTGGAGGGAAAGGGACAATGGATAACATAGTAAATTTGAATTATATGATGCAACAGGATATTTGTAAACGGAGGAAGTTGTATATGTTCTTTATAGACCTGAAGTCTACATTCGATCAAATTCTATGGGAGAAAATGTATAAAGTTGCTGTATCTGAAAGAACGATAAGGATTATAAGAGGAAATGTATAAAGAGACGAAAGTAAGAGCGAAAGTGTCTGAATCCTTTGAAGTAAATAGAGGGGTCAGTCAGGGTTGGCCGTTAAGTGCAATTTTATTTAATAAACATATGTCCGATTTTGAAAATGTAATAAAGAAAGGACAATCTAGGGGAGTAAAAGTTAGAAGTGGAAAGGTATGGTTTTTGAGTGACTCGGACAATTTTGTGTGTATAGCTAAAACAGAAGAGAGGAAATGGTAGATATGACAGAGTAAAGAGGTACATGGATAAGAGAGGATTGCAATTGAATAATGTCTGGAAATTTTGATGTGGAAGTGAGGAGAGAGGAAACAGGTATTGCATGAGAAAGAGTGAAAGGATATGCGGCGAAGAAGATAAAAGGTGGGATCACTGTGTAATATGGCTAGATTTATTTATAATGCAAAGTTGATAGGATGCCTTTTTGCCATTAAAAAACAACGAAAATTTTAGCGAACTAAGTATGAAAATGATATTTGATATAAATGATCTTCTGAAAGTTAATGATGCAGAAATCGTCCAGCCGGTGTGTGCATCTAATATGTTGATGTTACGTCATTGGCGAGTTAGAACGGTGTGGATAGGCGCGAGCGAATGTAGACGATCTGAATGTTGGAGACAACTTGGCGATGTGGACCCGACGTTGACTCGTTGGTGAGGTGATTCGCTTTTGATGTTGATACGTGATGAGATTGATTTGTCGGCGACGTTGGTTCGGTGCCTAGGTTGTCCCCATTAGCTTCCAGTCTCCTGGGTTTCTCATCAAGACATAGATAGACGGAAGGGTTATGAAATATGAAGATAAGTGAGAGAGTAGAATTAAAGATTACATGAGAAGAGATAGAAAGGTCCAAGAATGTAATTTGGGTATACCTGATTCATTGTTATTTTAAATAAAATAATAAGCGATTTGTTGTGGCGCTTAAATAGATGCCAATCAGATACAAAAACCAATCAGATTCAAAAGTGCGAATTAGGTAACTCTGTAAGAATAGGTTTGGCTACTTAATGGAGAATTATTCTAGTTCAAATGTACGAAATGTTCACTCAGAATCAATTAGTACCAGACCCAAAATGCATCTAATTAACTCTGGCTTCGGTGGTGCCTTTTATATGAAAGTAGCTGGGAAGAAACATCTTTAGGTGCTCGGCTCGCGTGGCCTGCTAAAATTTCTACAATTTGCTGTCTCGTTCGATATTCTCATACAAAAAAATTCTCTGAGACTATACATCGTATAAATTTTCTCTATTAATTGTTTTATTCATTTGCCGTTGATTTGATTTTTTGAGGTTGATTTTTTGTATTGAAATTTTTGCATAGGGATTAATGTTATATTCATGTTATATTTAGATGAATTGTAAATATTTTATCCAAATAAAGGTTGTATCTATCTACCTATCATCTACAATTTTAAACTTATATTCTGCTGTATGCGATTTTCTTTTGTTTAAAATATAACTAATATAAGTTATAATATTCTCCTTGGCGATAATATTCTTGAAATACTCTAAAAGATTATTACCGCGAATTTTACATTATACAAATTTTAGGTGGAAATAGTATCTCTCGTTCAAGAGGACGAACGTTTCCTCACCGAATTGTTTGCAATGTTAACCGAACCGAGTACCTCAGATATTAAACGACGCGATCTCGTTTTGTTTCTCAAAGAGTTCTGTAATTATTCGCAAAATCTACAACCTCAAGCGAAAGAAACGTTTTATAAAACGTTAACAAATCTGGGCATTCTAGCGGCACTGGAAATCACACTCGCTATGGACGATCAAAAGACTAAAACGGCATCGATCGATATATTGACATATATCGTCGAATTTTCGCCGTGGTTTGTACGAGAATATACGTTACAACAAGCTAATAATACTGATGAGGTAAGATTTTATTTATTTTTTTTATGTGCATAAACATTACTTATAAAAAATTCACTTAATTATTCACTCTTTTAGAGAAAACTCTTTCTATAATAGGAATTTAAATGAAAGATATAATTCGGCTTAAAATGTTATAAAACCTTTTATAAATGTATGAGACGCCAAATTTTTTGTTTACATCATTGGTATTCAGTCGTTCCAGGTGTTTTATAGAGACTGAACTAAAAATTTTAATATTTTTTGTAGGACCAAATCCTATTGAATATTATTATCGAACAAATGATCTGTGACACAGATCCTGAATTGGGCGGTGCTGTTCAACTGATGGGCGTTTTAAGAACATTATTGGATCCGGAAAATATGCTGGGCCTTGTTAATAAATCAGAGAAAACGGATTTTCTCAATTTCTTTTACAAACATAGCGTCCAAATTCTTATTGGTATGTATTATTAATAAATAATATTTGGTTCTGTTTTAAAAACTTTTGTATTAATTCGTACTATGCGTATACACGACTTTTAAGTATTTAATAATTTAAATTAGTTGAAATTTAATCATTTTACATTTCAGTGTTTACATTTTCTTTTTAATCTCGAAAACACAATAAAACTTCGCTGTTTAGTCACAATTAGCAGAGAAACTGTTTTAAACTGGACTGTTTTCCCAGAACTATTTCAACCCGATAATGAACCTGATGATGGATTGGAAAAATAACTCATTCAGTTTTTTTAATGACAAATTTCTTGGGCCAATAGAAATATTTTGAGACAAGTGATCAAGATTAAAATATTCTCTAAGCAACTGAAAAAGGATCGTTTATTTTTTTTATCTAGCATTAGTTCTCTCCACAATTCTGCAAGCATTGGATGGAATGGACGTAACTGAGATGTGGTGTCAACAGGATGACGCCACCACTCACAGTACGCGAATCAATGATGTTACAAACCAAGTTCCCAGGTCGTGTTATCTTCCGTTCTGGAGACCCAAACTGGTCGCCAAGAAGTTCTGATTTAATCCGGAAGATCATATAAAAATAATGAAAGGGAAGAGTATGTTGAAAGGAACTGAGAGATGATTTAACTCAAAGGAAGTAAAATAAAGGAGATAATGAAAGAAGATAGAAAGGGACATGAGAGAGGAAGAGTACGACTCAAAAAGATGTGGATTGGAGATCTAATGAAGGAAGGCAAACGTTAGTAAAGAAGAAAGAAAAATACGATAGAGAAGGCCACAGAAACAGTGGGAGAGGAAGACTAGTGACAGACTGGAGTGATGAAGAATGGGGAGGTTGGGAGTATGGGGAGTATACAATAGATTAGAGAGAGAGAGAGAGAGAAGTAGATACAGAAGAACACTTAGAATTTAAGGATGGAACAGAAGGAAGAGGAGTCACAGGAAAAGAGGAGAGTAACATTAATGGGAATAGAAGCAAGTATAAATACTATTAAGAAATGAACAATGAGGGAAGTGCCGTAGATACGGAAGAAAAAGAGGGTATATTGATGATGCAGATACAGATGCACAAGAAAGAGTCGAGATAGAAAGACTGATTGAATACCAACGGAAGTATTTCAACAGAAAGATATTACAGAATCTTACGACCTATTTGTTATTTCAGAAGAGATTTGTTTTACTAGAAGCTGTTCAATTTATTATTAATATAATAGAGCCATGCTTTAAAAAAAGAAAAGGAAATATTTATAAACTAGAAAATAAACACAAAAGTTTATAAAATGAAACGATTCTTTCTGCCTAGTGGCTACCATTAAACGGTTCTCACTGTATTTGAAATCCCAGTACTGAACTAGAAGTAACATGATTGGTATAAATTTGACAGCAGAAGTTCCATTAGATATCTTCCATCCGAGGTCTCCACATATTTTATTCAACTTCAGTGTAGACCGACCATATAGTCACAAAGCGGTGTTTTACTTGGTCATGTTTAGAAACAAGGACCCGATATTTTCCACTATTGCTTGTCTTTGGTGTAATACGACATTCTCAAGTATAACAGATCATGAATTTCCACAAGCGTAATTTGTGGAAATTCATGATATAATGAAATCGAAGGATATTTTTTTTGTGATTTACATATAGTACAATAGTTTTTAATCTTTTTAACGCAATCTTCGGAAAGTGGTCTGCAGGGGTTGAAACTATAGTTACAATTTAGTCATTTTACTATTAAGTGGTAAATCTTCAAAACACTGACTTTTAAGTACAACATTTTAAAGTTGTTTACTTCCTTGCAAGTGTCAAATATGGAATTCTATTCTTTATACTTTTCCAGAATGAATTCTGTCATTTGATTATATCAGATATTTATTTATTGTAAATAAAATGATAAAACTATGATTTAAAATCAAAATAAATTGCTTATAGCTCCTTTATTGGAAAATACGATTCACGGTGAGCCGCAAAAAGAAGACTATCAAACCGTTCAACTGTTAGGTCTGATTTTGGAGCTCTTCTCGTTTTGCGTCGAACATCACACGTACCATATAAAAAACTGTATCCTGAATAAGGATTTATTACGAAGGATATTGGTTTTAATGAAATCCACTCATAAGTTCCTTGTTCTTTGCGCACTACGATTTATGCGGAAGCTGATATCGCTTAAGGACGAATTTTACAATCGATATATTATTAAAGGTAAGTATCACTAGATGAATACATATCTACTTTAAGCTGATCACGTCTGATAAATATAGAACGGTTGATTACTTATTTTGGACGGGGTTTATAAATGGTTTAAAGTATTGAAAACTTATCATAGTCTTAACCCTTTAATTGGAAAATGATGAAAAGTTGTAGTAAAATAATTTTCGGGTGCACATATTAAGTTTGTTGGATATGTATAATATATTTACCTGTTCTTAGAAATTTATGTTAATTATTTACAAAAATACAAGACGTTGCTTGTAAGCAACTTTGCTCGTAATATGTCGTTGAATGTTTACTAAGTAAGTTTTAGTTATTCTTATGAAATGTCTGGAAACACTTTCTGATATGCACAAGACGACGAACCAAATTGCATTTTGCGCATCTCATCACTAAGAAACCCGTTAGGCAGTGTTGGAATCTGATTTTGGGGCCCATGTTTGGGCTAATGATTCAAACTGTCGAATCGCGCATCTTGGACTGGAATTGGAACTGCTATCCTCTTTTACTTTTGTGGTTGTGATAACGACATGGCACGTCTGCCTGCTGTTCTCGTACCTGCAGTCATCAAAGCATTAGAAATACTGCCCCTGAAAACGTACAGTAATGTGTTTTTATCATTTGCTTCCCTCCTATAGACTAACCAGGAGTTAGTCTCCTGGTTAGTCTATAGGAGGGAAGCAAATGATAAAAACATCTTTTTGGATATGTACTGTGCATCAGTCCAGAACATATCCAAAAAGACGTAAAGACCAACGTTTGGATTTCAGTGGCACCCAGTACAGTTCTATTAGCATCAGCCAAATGAACTCCCATATGCTTATTGTACGTCTTCACTATGCTTGGGAAAGGCATAACTACTTTTTTTCTACACCATTCCATATTTTCACTGAGGGCATGTGTTTAATGCCATAAAATGAACTCGCTAGATACACTACCTTGTCAACCCATTTTACAAGAATTATACCCGTTGTACTATCCATTAGGAATGTAATAAGTTCCAGGGTGCAAAAAAAGTTATCAAAGTACATTCAAAGTGGTTGGTATAGTCTTACACAATTTTAGCACAACTTGACGACCAATCCCGAATTCTCTCTCTTGCTGTGACAAATCTGTCAACATTCCGTTCCCAGTGTAACGAAGGAAATCATGCTCCTGCTCGAACAAAAATTTTGAAACCCCATTCAAGAGGCTTGTTTTGGATGTACTGTCGCAGATTACGAGCTCTTGTGCTCATTTATGAGATCATTATTTCATCAATTGAGCGCTGTGGCTTTTGAATTAGTGCTATGCAATTCCTAAGTGCATTTAATTTTGTATAGAATCTGTCCTCCGAATTTATAGTATTTTCATTATTTGCAAAATATAAGGAACGCGTTTTAGTCTAAAAATAGATTATTATTAATGTTGCAGTATAAGTAACGAAGTTGATAAAAGCTGCAATTTTCGTATTCTGCGCGCACTTCCACTATAATGAGTCTATTCTGTTCTTGAAGATATTTTTTGAGGTGGTATTGACATCAAACGGCAGGGAGTTCCAATGCGATACCACTCGATTACCGATGAAGTGCTTCCGTGTGTTACAATGGCATAACTCTTGTTAATTTGAAGTTACGGCCACGCACTGCGTATTCGTGTTTCTCTTGAAAAGATGCTTCAGGTTGCAACTATAGTAACCATTTAGTATTTTATATGTTTCTATTAAG
>WYDF02170906.1:0-36530 GCA_009867245.2 Adranes taylori
CACCTAAACCTTGCTATCAATATTTTCTCTTCCATACTCATGTCCGAATCCAGATATCTTGGTCTCCCTACTTCTACCTCTATTTCCTTGTATCTTTTATTATACCTCGATCCTCTTATTCTCTCCCTTCTCTCCTGCCTTTCCACATCCTTCATTTTTCTCTCAACTTCCATTTCTCCTCCCACCCCATTCATCATTCTATTATACCATTCTCCCATAGACCACCCACATCTCTCATACACTTTCATTCTCTCAATCACCCACTTATTCCTTTTTTCTCCTCTCTCAACCCCTTCCCAAGCACCTATATTGACACTTATTGATATTATTGACACTATTTTCCAGTGACTCGGGGCTCATTTTCAAACTGAATGTAACTGCTTTGTGGAGTAAGTTTGAGAATTGTGGTTTGGTGTTGTCATTCTGCTGCGCATGTTAAGCTTTCTTCTTCTGATATTTGCAGTGTTGTCGAATTTAACTGGTTCTGATATTGTATTTTGCTTTTTGTTTGGTTTGATTTTTCATATAATAGTTTTAGTGGAGTTAAAAGGCTTCTGAATTTGCAATTTATTTGTTCGTTAATTAAGTTGTGGTTGACTTTGTTTCTATATATTTCAATATGTTCCGCTATATCTAAGTTTTTGTGACTTGTTTTTATTATAGCCATGGTTCCTTCCATTTCTTTATTTTGATGACTGTTGTTGAGGAGGAGGTTGCCATTATGGGAGTGATATACTTCCGGTCTCTTGTTGCGTATTGCTGTTCTCCGCATCTTTTCTTAAAATTCCTGTTCGTTTTTCCAATGTAGAATTCCTTGCAGGTGTTGCGTGTTAACTTGTGTATGTCGCTTTTATTGTATTTGTCTTTGTTCGTAATATTTCTATGGAATTATTTGCTAAGGTTGTTTTGTGTTTTATGAGCTATTTTCATTTCGTATGGTTTGAAGAGTTTTGGCTGTCAAGGTAGTTGATTTTGTTATTGTATTCATTTTCGATCGTGAACTGTACATGAAATTATAATGATATATTGAAAATGTAATGATACGTCTATCAATAACTGAATAACTATAGAACATTCCCGGTATATAGGCGTTTAAGCGCAACAAATAGAACAACAAAACTATTTAAATTTACCTCGTAGGGTAACAAAATAAAGTCCATACATGGTAAAGACGTATCACCCATTTATTTAAGCCCAAAGGGCCAGTCGAAATATGTCGGGAATAGCTATGAAAAAACACCTTAATCCCAAATAAATTTTAAACCCAAATAAATGGCTTTATTGTTTTTCTAAATATTCACCGTTACATTCTATGCACTTTTGCATACGTTGAAACCAATCACTGAAACATTTATTCCAGTCTGAAGATGGCATACTCCAAATGTGTGACTTGAATGCATTAACAGCTTCTTCAGGGCTGGAAAAACGGTGATCATGCATTTAATTTTTGATAGTGGGAAACGTAAAGAAGTCGTTTGGCGCCAAATCAGGACTAATGGCTGGATGAGTCATTAATTCGATGCTTTTACTTTGCAAATAATCGACTGTCGCGTGAGCGGTATGAGGTGTAGCATTATCTTCACAAAGAATGATAGCACGTTTCGGGTTGTTGACTTGTGACAAATAAATTGTTGTATACCATTCCGCATTTACAGTGCGACGTTCCTCTAGAGCAATTGTAGCAACATGACCAGATTTTGCTATGAAACATGCAATCATTTTTTTAGAAATGCTTCGTGATCGAACAACTTTGGTGGGTAAAAGTTCATTTTGAAACATCCACACTGTCGACTATTGCTTGGTTTCTGGTTCGTAAGAATATATCCGCGATTCATCACCCGTAATAATGTCATATACATGTTTTTAGTGACCGTGATTGAATGTTGTCAGCATTACTTTATACCATTTGACACGATCGTCTTTTTGAGTAGCGGATAAATTATGGGGTACCCAACGAGTACAATCTTTTCTTACGGCTAACTGTTTATGCAAAAAAGAATGTATCGAGGTCCGAGAAACTGCTTATGCAAAATAGAATGTATCGAGGTCCGAGAGATGTCCAAGGATGTCTGACTCTCATCATACGTTACATGACGATGCTCTTCAATCATTCGACGAACAGCATCAATATTTGCCGCAACAACAGCTGTTGCAGGACGCCCTACCTTGGTTCGTCCTGAAGCGAAGTACGACCGAATTTATACTCTTGAAACCAGCGCAATACCGTTGTCTTGGCGTAATACCGCTTCATCACCGAATGCAGACATTAAACTTTCCACGCACTGCTGTTGAGTTCAACCACAAAGAAAATCGTAAAAAATCATTGCGTGCACATTTTGACGTGTTAACTCCATTTTCATTATGACTCCTAAAATTGAATACGCCACTGTGTACACAGGGAATGATATTTTGACAATCAGACAAAAACGTCGCCATCTTGATATATTGCACTATACCAGTGCGCATGCGTCGATCATCAAAATAAGCAGCGTTGCCATATTCCCGAATTTTACCGACTGTCTCATATTATTAAGATAAGAAGTATTATTACGATTCATTCACTATTATACTTGTTTAAAAATATTCGAGATAAAATTAAATACAGCTAAATAATTTAATTAAAACTTTAAATTCAAACTCATTCTAGAATATAATTTCACAGCGTACGGTCCTTCCGAGTAGTGATTCGCTCATACTTGACCCGTAACTGTGTTCTACGAGTAACCGATTAGCGAACGTGACCAGTGGTCCTCCGAGTAGTGATTCGCTCACGCTTAACCAAGCGCCACGTTCAAAGATCAGTCTCTGGAGATGCCTCGGCACCCATTCTCACCCGTAATAAGTTAAAAGGTTCTTACCACAAGGCATTACCAGGCATTCACAAGATTAAGTAAAAGTATTAAAACAATTCAACTAAATAAATTAGAAGTCTACATGTTTTCAAGTAGAAATAATAAGAATACGTAGTTTATAATAGTGTGAATAAGGACAAGAGGCTAATAGAAGGAAGAAAGGTAGCACCATCGACGAGAGCACTCAGAGTGACGTCTCGATCCAAGAATCCGTCCTAGTCGTGACGGGTGGGAGAACAGCGGGAGCGAGTAGAAATAACTGATCATCGTCGATCACCTGTCACGACATTACACTACATTATTTTATGGAAATTATTGACTTTAATAATATCCTATCATGTAGACATTCCTTTTGTAGATCATATAAAATATGTAAAAACTCTACAGTAGAATCCAAATAATTCAATTGGTCGAACGTTTTTGTAGTTACAATACTAAAACATGCAATTAGACTTGAAAATATTCCTAATACGCTAGCTAAAAGTAAAAGACGTGCCTGGCTATAAAATTTAAACGCATTACTACTTTCTTGTATGAGTTTCTCATTCAATACTTCATTATTATCATATAGTGTATCAGAATGGTCCTATCTACATTGTTGTTAAATATATGTTTTTGTACTGCACAAACAGTACTATGTATTAGCTATAAATTATTATTCATTTTAATGCATATGTTTTTACACTTTAACTCACTTGAATAGATTTTAAGCTATAAACTTTGTCTCATAAAATTTATATAATAGTCTAAAAGTAATAAATCCATTTTAAACTAATCGGATTAAGACTTTAAAGTTTAATTTATAGGAAATATTATGTATAAAATAATATTGTTTTACAAACAACGCAATTATATTTTTGTGCTCGACTGTAGGTTTTTACCAACTTTATTTTACACGAAAATATATTTGATTTTGAAATTAATTTAAGTATTTTAAAACACTTTACAATCGATAAAAATCAATACTGCTATTCCACAACATAAGTTTTATTTGTTTTCTATTTAGTTAATCACTTTTAATGTACTTAAAATGTGAAAATTGTACATACTAAGTTTAATTTATTACTTCAAGATGAATAAATTACTTTAATAGATTTATTTACTATTATAGCGGAACTAAACGCTTAAGGCTGAAGCGTAAGTTACACGACTAAAATTAATTGAGAACAAAAATCAAACTAACGCAGATACTGCCTAAGTAATTATGCCTGAAAATATAATAATTGGTCGAGTTTATATAATACATCCGGGAATGCCTACGTGATAAAATACATGCAAGCTGATCTCATAGTCTAAAAATAGGTATGACAAAATAAATGAATATTATAATATAACTAGCAGACCCGAAAAGCGTTGTTTTGCCCCTATTTAGTCCTCAAATTTGCCTACGCCGCCTTGTCGCATTGCCGCGGCCAGCGACAAGGCCTAAATTCCGCGGCCAGCGATATAAACAATTGCCGCGCTCAGCGACATGGTCTATTTGCCACGGCCATAGGCATAATTGTAGCGGCTTTGTCGCAGCTAGCGACATGGTCTAATTGTCGGAGCTTTGCCGCCGCCAGCGACACGGTGCAATTGTAGCGGCTTTGCCGCGGCGAGCAACATAGTCTAATTAGGGCCATCGTCATGGCCTAATTGTCGCGCCCTTGCCGCGGCCAACGATATGACCTACTTGTTGCGGATTTGCTGCGCCCAGCGATATGTCAGATTTCCGCGGCTTTGTCTCGGCCTGCGATATGACCTAATTGCTGCGGATTTGCCGCGACCAGCGACATATTCCGATTGCTGCGGCGTAATGTTTGTACAATCTACTCCGGCAGAATCCCCCAGAGAATCTCCCGGAGCAAATTATGAGCTCCGGCAAAGACCTCATAATTTGCTTTACAGATGGCATCGCCCTGGTAGCGGTAGGCAAAGAAGTGACTGAATTAGAGATATCACTAAACACGCCAATTAAAATCATCATAAAGTGGCCTAAGAACAACAACCTAGAAGTGGCCTCCGATAAAACAAAACCATTGTATTTAGTGGCAAGCGTAAGCTACCAATGACATTATTGTTTGTCGCTGGGCAAGCAATAGAAATACTGCAGCAGGTGAGATATCTTGGAGTCACTATGGATGCGAATCTGTCATTCATGCAAATACATAAGGAACGTAAGGAAATGCAACGAACATAAGGATATTGATGCTAAGGGTTAAAAGTCCCAAAAGAAAATTTTTATAAAGCGTAATTGAATCGTGTGTGTTATATGCGGCCCCATTGTGGGAAGGAGAAATTAGAGCACAGAGAATAGCACAACTCCTGAGCAAAGTTCAAAGAATAGGTCTGATAGGCGTAACAGGCGCGTATAGAATAGTTGCTACTGAGGCCTTGTACATAATAGTCGCGGCACCATCTATAGCGCTACTAGCAAGTGAAAGAGCTGAGATGCATGATATCCGCAAAAAAGGTAAAACATAGAACGAATTGATAGCCGCCAAACACGCTGCTTGACAAAACTATATGCTGAGTGGCAAAAGGAGTGGGAAATATCGACCACGGGGCATTGGACCCACATATTAATCCCATGTGTGAAAACGTGGTATGAAGAAAAACAACCGGACCTTACCTATCATTTTACCCAGGTCTAGTCAGGACATGGTAACTTCATGAGCTACATAAAAAGATTTAAAATAAAGACCTCATTAACATGGATTTATTGCGAAGACAATGAGGGTGAAGACATCGCGGAAGCCACTATGTTTTATTGCCCGGCTTGGAATATGCATATACAGCGAGCAGAAGAAGTAATCGGAAGAAACCTATCGGTGAGTAACATCATTGCTAGGATGACACAGACGGACGAAACGTGGCAAGCCGGCTTGCAACTGTGTTCAGCTATTCTGTGTGATAAAAGCGCGCGATCCAGCTTAGTTAGTTAAATGTGTAATAAACTATCATGGACTAAATAAGCATAAGTTCAGTCAAAGTGAGATTAACATCATGAGTGAATAACAACAACAACAGCAACAACAGCTGTAACACTAATAGGCTTAACATCCCTCTGATTTACCTCATGCAGTGCGATCACACGCGGGAGCGGGAAAGTCGGTAGCGCCAATAGGGTCACTGTAATTGGCGCGAACGCCTCACGGGTTTAATGAGGCGGAGGTCAGTTCATGTTTCATTACCTTGCTGGGCAGTTATTGTATATCAATGGATGAGAAATGAGAATTTGTATTCTGCAGCACTAAATCAGAATTATTATGGTCAGAATTATTCTGGAAAAAATGGGTATCATATGACGAAGAACTCAAAATAACAGAAAAGTTTTAATTGAAAAATCATGTATACGACCATAAAGAATCATTATGTTTTAAAAAAATCTAATATTTCCGAAGTGAAAATGGTCCAATTGTTTTCATAGATGAAACATATCTGCATAGTGGAAATTCTAAAAAGTGGACTGACGTGACACAACAAAAGGGTTGTTTTCGAATATAACAAAAGACCCACGCTTTAATATTGTGCACGTCGGAGGAGATATGGGATTTATTCCTAATTGTTTATTAGCCTTTAAGTCTGGGACGAAAACAGGCAATTTTCATTCGGAAATGAACAGCCATTACGAAGCGGTTGTGACCTCCTATGGTGTACGGAGAATCCGAAATTTGAAATGTTTAAATAATCTCCTGTTGAGTTTATCGTTACTTATATTCTACTAACGGTTCCAGCAAACGTTGTTTTCCCCGCCTGATCATCATATTTGCCTACGGCGCCGACAGCTCCGCTGGACATGACTTAATTGACGCGGCTTTTCCGTGGCTTTTCCGCAGGTTTTCCGCGGGTTTCCTGTGGATTTTCCGCGACTTTTCCGTGGCTAGCGGCATGGTCTAAATTCCGCTGTCAACATAGCCGCGGAAAAGGTCTAATAGCAGCAGCTTCGCTGCGGCCAGCGACATGGTCTAATAGCCGCGGCTTTATCGCTGTCAGCGTTATATCTAGTTGCGGCGGCTTCGCGGTGGCCAACGACATGGTCTAACTGTCGCGACTTGACTATAGCTAGCGACATGTCTAATTACCGCGGCTTTGCTCCGGCCAGCGACATGACCTAATGTCTGAGGCTTTGCCACGGCCTGCAACATGGCCTAATTGCTACGAGCAGCGACATACCCTGATTACAGGGGCTTTACCGTGACCAACGACATACTCTGATTGCAGTGGCGTGGGCGTTGCCAGCTCTGCCATTACCGCGACCTGCGACAATGACTAAGACAATAAATGTAAATCGCTAAGACAATAAATAAAAACATAAATAATAAGAAAATACAGGTATGTAACAATTACATTTTAAGCTTATTGAGCATAGCGTACTGAGAGTAAGCATACTGAGAGTAACTAAAACCTGTACTGTAAGCGTAGTTTTATTGTACAGGATTGAAAAAATGATCAATTTTTGATTGTTTACCATTCATATGTAAGGCATCCTTCACTACACTCTCCCCCACTATACACTTTTCAGTAGGGCCTCACTTTCGTCTACATGTTCTCTTTCTTCTTTACCTGTAAGTGTGCATTGGAGTCTATGGCCACGGAAGCTATGATGTCCGCGTCGTTTAAATTCCCGCAAACAGCAAAATCATCATCCAAAGATGCAAAGTCCTCAAACTCAGGCTACTCAATGTTCATGGCCAATATTACTTCAATCCGTCAAGACGGAGATGATGGTGGTGATCACGCCGTTCTAGGCTTTTGACACCATCTACATGACATCGAGAAAGTAGATAAAAGTCAATTACCTACTATCCAAATTGCTCAAAAATCTCTGGACTACCTCTTTTCTGTAGCATGAGACACTGGGCAACTCGGTTTCCAATGCGTAATATACGACCAAGAAAATACCTCAAGAAGAGCAAAATACTGTTAAATATCCCTGGTTATTAACGGAAACAATAGATCTCATTCGGGAATGAAGGAACATCATATACTAGGGTCTTGACAACAGTATAGATCTAGAACTGTACCAATAGAAATTCAGATTTCTCGTACCAATAATCCGAAAGATCTGATGAAGAAGATACGTTCTATCACTCAGGAGTTAAAACCCCGACATTGGGCAATTATAGATCAACATGATTGTTTGAATATAGAACGACCAAATTGGATCAGTGTGGAAAGATTACTGTGGCAAATCTGTCTGATGGCCCGAAGGCTTTTTGTCCTGATCTGAGGAATTATGAGGCGGAACCGGATATACTGTTAGATGAGGTAAAGCCGCACTTGAAAAATTAAGAGAAGGTAAAGCAGTAGGAATCGACAGAATATCAGCAGAGGTATTGCAGGGTCTTGACAAAAGGGGGCAAAATCTCTTGGAAATATTGTGTCACAAGATTTGGGAAAGAGGCTTATGGTCAAAAGATTGGTCAACTTCAGTATTGCCTCCCTTACATAAGAAAGGGTCAGAAGCAGCCTGCGAAAACTATCGTCTGATAGCCCTGATATCACATTCCAGCAAGATTGTGTTCTACATTCTTCACGCGAGACTATAAATATTCCTGCTATATCAAATAGCTCCAGAACAAGTCTAATTTGTGAAAGAATTGGTTACTCGAGAACAACATGAGAACAGTATTATAAATGCGGGACAGCCAGCTTATAGAAAAAGCACGAGAATACTCGGTACCGATGTATCTGTCCTTTGTAGATTACGAAAAAGCGTTTGAAAAGTTCATTGGCCCTGGCTATGGACGACTTTAGCAGAATTTGGAGTACCCTGTCATCTTATCACTCTCGTCAAAAGCCTGTATCAGAATTTGCAGGCGGTCGTTAAAATCTGAAGAGCTTTTAGAGTTTCTCCAAAGACTGGAAGACGTAAGCCGAGACGGAGTATGGATTAAAATAAATGCCAACAAGACAAAAATCATGAGAGTAGAACGAGATACGAAAATCAAAGACAACCTACAAAAATATGAAACTTTGAAGTCGTCAAAAAAGTTGTGCATTTGGGCTATATGCTTCATAAGTCCGACTCTTGCGAATTGAAATTGCCCGCTCGGCCATGATAAAACTAACAAACATTTGGAAAGACTGAAATATCATTAGGAAAACAAAGGCAAGCCGTGGAAACGCCCTAGTTTTTCCCGTTCTTTCGTACAAAGATTGTAATCGATGATATACTGATGAATTTTGAAATGTTTCGGGCACATGTCTCGACACGATAGCATATAAAAATTTTTGTTCAGGAAAAACCGGAATGGAAAAGGAAACGAACCCGATTCCCAACTAGGTGGACTAAAGCAGTGCGCCAAGCGAACGATCGACACATCTGGAAATCAACTGTTGAACTAATAATACAGAGATTAGAAGATTGCTCTATTCAACGTCAACATCTACCGTAGTGACCACACGTCGGTCATGACGTTGGACGAAGAAGAAGATAGTTGACTTTAAAGTTCTTTATAATCCCCTGATCAAGACAGAAAGCAAATATGAACTTTAACACATACGCATTAAATAACTAGAAAAATACAGGCTATGGCTATGCTAGGCTATGAGCAAGATAAAATTCTATTAGAAAATACGCGGGAAGGTTCTCTTTAAATACCATTGCTGCTTACACGGAGACAACGATTCAGCTTTTGAACGTTATCAGAATGAGATCTCGCTAATTTACGTCCGGAGCAGGTGTTCACTATGGTTAGGTCCAAAAGCCTGTTACACCTACAATCGTGAAGTGGATATAATATTCGCACCGATTGTACTTCTTTTAAAACCAACAACTAGTTGAAATCGTTGAAGAAAATGCTAGTAAGAAAATATAGAAGCAGTTCTTGGGTAGTCGAGATAATCAACATTGACATGGCATCAAATCATTCAAGCTTCAACCGCATGCGTCATAGCAAGCAACTAAGTCATTTTTTTGTTAATCTCTAATCTTATTCTTATGACGTCACCTCTGAACTAAACTATTATTAATTAGTTAGATTACGCAGGTCCTCTTCGAAAAATGTGTAACAAATATGAGAGACTAACAAATCGGAAAAAATGCCGATGAACCACGGGTGGATCGCCATTTCTGCTATAAGGTATTAAGCTTTATCAACACCCTTATTTTTCAGAACGTCATTGTATGTGTGTAACTGAATACACTATATATGTTCTATATATTTCTCTACAATAAGTAGGGTAGTACTGAATTGTTGGAATAATCTTGTAGAAACAGATCATCAAAATCGGATCTAGTTTGGGAGTTAATTCAGGATTAACGCAAAATACCTTGCATATGTTGACCAACAGACATTAAACATATATAGAAGATTTAATAAAATAATATTTATTCGATGTAATAGGTTCAGATATAGAGTTAGTGTGTATTCTGTTACACACATGCGATGACGTTCTGAAAAATAAGGGTGTTGATAAAGCTTAATACCTTATAGCAGAAATGGCGATCCACCCGCGGTTCATCGACATTTTTTCCGATTTATTAGTCTCTCATATTTGTTACACATTTTTCAAAGACGACCTCCTTAATTTAACTAATTAATTAAGCAATTAATGTAGTCGTGTCAATAAACGACAATACCCATCCATATGATCATTTAAATTATTATTAGTTTTCACCACTCGCCGACACTCCATTCTTTTAATTTTCACCAATGGCTTTAGCAGTATCTTTCGACATAAATGGTCACAATTTCTGGAACCGACCTACTAAGCGGGGTGGTACCAGAAACCGTTTGATTACCCATTGTATCTACGTAATAAAGTAAGAGGTAATATAAAATAATGAACTTAACGTCATGAGATGGCTTGATATTAAAAAATGAAAACGATGCAAGTTACTGTACTATATAAACATCGATTAGGTAAATTCCATTCAAACTTTGTATTATATACCTATTACAGATTCTTTCCTGTGTTAATACCTAGCAATTTAATATCAAGATACGACTTATCTAGCTATCTATCTATCAGCACATCGAACGTTTATCTTCATTTAGCTTGTTGAAAATTGACCATAATAAAATATAATGTCAGATTATAAAAAAGAAGTTTAATGGTATTAGAATAACAACATGGAAGTATAATTATAGAGATTTAAATGAACTGTTTTGCGTCAATATGTGCTCAGGCAACACTTGTGTACAAAATTTTCAAGCTTTATTTTTAACACCACTAAAGAGCAGTGGATTAATGGTCATTTGTACGCGGACGTTACGCAACTTTAATTTGTTACAGTGTGTCCATTTTAAATTTTGATAAATCCTGTACAACTTTATTTTTAGATGAACATTTTATATTTCCTAATAAATCTAAATCGCAATCTGAACAATGCAATTGTATTTAGATTAGTTGTGAGTGTTGGATGTATGAGATAAATAAACTTCAACTGGGAAATACATTGTATGCTTTTTATCTTTCATATACCATATATAGGGTATTTTTTAAAAATTTGGATACATATGTGTCTGTGTATATACGGTAAAAACGCGTAAAAGTATTGGCAACTTTGTACCATGAGACCAGCGCTTACTATGTGCACCAGCCGACTTGTTACACATAACAAGCGTGCACACAGTAAGCGCTGGTCTCATAAACCAGTTGAATGATCTATGTACCAAACAGGGGGTACTGACGAAGTCCTACACGTCCTCCACCAACTGCCAGAAATGCATCGACCCTTACCCGTTATTTTTTAAGTCCATTTGAATCTCTTAAACGTCTTTAAGAAATTTTCGAATAAATTAACACACCTATTTAAAACAAATTGTTAATGCGGCGTAAAAGCAATAATATATCTTCCTCATTCCGTCAACAAAACTTAAACTTAACAAAAATAAACTATGGTAACCATTGCGGAGAGAGTGTATGGGAATGATTGGATTTTTTTCCATTACGTAGATTTCTTACGGTGTAGATCTCAGCGTGTTTTTTCCACGGTATAAATCTCTCAACTCAGTTAGCCCCATAAAATTTTATATTTGTAACACACACATTAAGAATATTTGACCTCATTTTCACTGATTCCCCAAACTTTCCTTCCCATAGACACCATCGCTTTTCTCATCATCATCAAAATATGTTTTTATATCACTTTTGTCTTTTCTACATTCAATTCTAATCCTCTTTTATCAATGAATTTTTTTTTGTTTATCGGGATTTAAGGGTCAAAACGTATAGTAGGCGGCGCAGTGGGGGATTGATCTCACCGCTGCACATGATTCAGTCGACCAACAAGCAAGCATGAGTGATGGAATGGGGAAAATTGAGCTTGTTTTCCCACCGTTTTAACCAAGGTGCGGTTACAGTGGCCCTAAAACCTCGTACTAAGCGGGTCTCCTGGGCTTTCCTCCAAATACCCAAGAACCGCGTTGGGATTACTTCTGGTTGTTACTTCTGGTTTGTTACGATGAAAAAGTGCATAGGGTTATTTCAGCGACAATTTATACTTCTCCTATGAACCGCATCTGCTACAGCATAAATAAATACATATATAGACATATATAAGACAAATAAGACATATATGAATATAAACATATAGCATATATAGATAAATAAACAAATATAGTACCTCTAAATATAAATAGATTCGGTATGTTATGTGCTACTAGGCCTTCTTGCTAGGTCTACCTTCTCATTTTCAGAGAGAATCTGCGTCATAAGACTCGCAATCGCATCCCAGTCTTCCTTTGAGTTTAACATCATGTGGACTTGATTCTCTCGTGTCAAGTTTATACCTACCCGTTTCCGCATCTCAGATCTCAAATCCCACCAGACCGAACAATCGAATAGTGTGTGCTCTGCATCATCCTTTTTGTGCCCGCAGAACTCGCAGTCTGTGCACGTCCTATTCGATAAATGTACTCGCCAAAGCATCCATGTCCCAATAGAAATTGGGTTACATGAAAGGTTAGCTGATTAGCTCCTCATGCTCGCATCCATTTGTGGATGTCTGGTATAAGTTGGCGAGTCCACCATCCTTTATATTCTTGTCGCCATATTACTTGTCACTTATTTAAAATGTCATTCTGTCATATTATTATTCGTTTGGATTGCTTCTCCCGATATTTTCTCATGAACCTTTTAGTATTCTCTATCATCCATCATTTCTGCCCTACTGCTTGTCATACATACTATATCGTCTGTGTAACTTAAGGAGCATATCTTTTCGTTCCATAGAATTACTCTCCCTGGTTGTACTTTTTGTAACACTACTTCTAAATCAGCCATTTAGGTAAATATATATTAAATAAATTTCCACTCATTGTACAACTTTCTCTTACACCCCTAGTAACTTTAAACCATTTAGGTACAATCTCTGCAACTTTCGCTACTACATTCGTTTCTTCATTACCACTTTTTTGATGCTCAATATTTCCTCCATCACTTCTTTTATCCTTATGTCCTCCCTGTAGTGGAATTCTAGAATTATTTTGTTGCCAAACTAGTATTTAACATCATGTATCTAGTTTCGTATAATTATTATATTAATAGATAATTAATATCCAAATATGCAAACACTACGTGTTTTTAAAAACATTTCAATTATACATCATTTGTTAAACATACATCAACGACATTAGTTCAATGTAATTACAGAAGCGATTGCATTAAATGGATTCAATGCTAAGTATGGAAATGCAACGACCTAGTTTGAGGTGTTGGCTTTTTGAGATGTATATATAATTATATTATAGAATATTGAAACATTCATAAAACAATTTAAACTCTAATGTTCCTTCTTCGAATATTTTCCAGAGGGAAGAATACCACATGGCGACCGTGACATATAATTAACTAATTAATTACGCGATTTGAATTTTGTTTAAATAAACGTGTATAAATAAAAAGAAAGAAGAAGTTTACAAAATGTTAATGTATCAATAAGGAGAAGAAGGAAGAAGTAGCTTGCAAAATGTTGGGGTATAAATAACGAAGAAAGAACATGGGGGAGATGTTCAACAAACAGGAAACTATGATAGTACAGGCAGGCAATTCAAGCGGAGTTACAGCAAATGCAGCTTCCGTTTCGGTTCAGGAGAGTTTTGGGGTGTCAGAATTTGGGATCATCGTATCAATCATACTGGGAGCAGTTTGGAGATGTTGTCAGAAGAAGTTCGAGCAAAAATTCGTCGAGAGATAACGAAGAGTCAGGCAAAAATTAATGCGTTATAGAGAATTATAAACAAATTGTCATATATATTTTTATTATTATAATTATTATTTTATTTTTGGCAATATTTAATTTTTTTTTAATTCTCAACTATTTACATCTCTATATAATCAGGAGTATTCAGGGAGATTTATATGGATACATTAACTAGTTTGAAATCAGAATTAGATACATTTTGTTCGAATTTGATTAAAGATAATCAGGAGCGTAGATGAGATATTAGAGTGACTGCATTAAAGTTTAATAAATTAAAAGAATTTAATAGGAAATTTGTAGGCACGTAAAAATTTTAATTTGTTTTTTTTGTTCGACAGTAGAAAGAAGACAGTAGGAAATTATTAACAAATTTTGTGCTAAAATGTAAAGTGTCAGAGAATGCTACGCTGAGGATGAAAGAAGTGTATAATTCTAATTTAAATTTGATGAATGATCTTAATATATTTACTTACTTAAAGAGAGTGTGCCTGCGCTCCTGACAAAATTACAGAATGTAAAACAAGGGGTATTCAGTTTACATGAGTTTGAAAGTAGTATTGAAACATTATGAAGTAAACTCACTTTATCACAATCAGATAATGGAGAAATACAAACATTGTTGTATAAAGCGAATGAAAGTGTCACTATAAACTCGTTTATCTCGGGTTTAAATAGTAAAGAGTTGAAATTAATTATCCGATCTTGTAATTGTAAATCTATCAGAGACACGATACGCACAGCAGCTGACGAAGAGAGGCACGTATAATCGGTATAAAAATTTCAAACAAAATAGATATGTTACAAATAAAAACAATACTAATTGACATACTAATAAAAAAGCTGAGCCAACAGGTACTCAAGATATGAATAATAGGAATTTGCAGATGGGCAATTCTAATAGACAGAAATAGCAATTAAAGGAAAATAATAATGTAGTATATTTGTTAAATGGGTTGAATAGAATTCAAGTCAGTTGTTATAATAGGAATTATGTGTTTGGCTTAGACTGCCGTGCGCATGTGAGTGCGGTTAATAATACTTTATTGAGTTGCAGTGGTATTGTAAATATAAATCATAAAGTTCGTTTGCAATGTTTGGGAGGAAATGTTGTTACTAAAGGAATAGTAGATTTTTCTATTGGAATTCAAGATAACATTTATATTCTCCACAGGAGAACTATGTATGCATTCCTGCTCGTCCGCGGAAAGTTTTCACGTATTCATTCGAACAACAATCTAAGGATGAAATAGTCGTGAAATAGTTTAGTGAAAATAGTAAATGGGAAGGCTCCTATTATAATTTTGAATATAAATGCTGAAGAAATAGTATGGCAGAATTTTCAACTAGAGACAGAGGTAGTAGGGAACGGCATAGTGGAATTTGGTGAGGCGAAAAATTCAGTTGATAAGAGTGGAGACATTGTAAAAATTTAGGAAATTTAAACCAATTACCTAAATTGTGGAGGTTTAGGTTTAGGTGAGTAGGATGACGAAATTTAGGCTAATGTTGGATGAATATTTAATTTCATATGAAAGAAAAAGAAAAAAGGAGGGCGGGAAATGTAGTAGCAGATAGTCTTAGTCAAAGTGAAATTTTAGTGAGGAACTGAAAGGATGAAGTGTAAGGAGAATTTCAGTATGCAAAAGGTCGTGTAGTTTGGCAGTAAGAATTTTGTTGAGAGACGTTTATCTGACTTCGTGCAATATCGTATAACATTTTCTGATTAAGTCACAGAAGCGGTCAGAATATTCAGTAAGTTGTGATATGCAAAAATCAAATTGAAGATCAATTGATAAAGAGTTTAGTTCGTTTGACTAAGAATAATCAAATATTGTCAGAATGAAGTCCAAATAGTTATAATTATACAGAAATTATTTTGGATCCTACTACGAAGAAACTTATAATGAATGATTTTCATATACTATCAACAGAAGCACACATGGGATACAACGGATGTTGAAAACTATAAATAAGAGGCATAGTTGGTCAAATATGGCAGAGGATATTAAGGAATTTGTAGAGATTTAAGCATTCAAGACCTCATTACAACCTTTAATCATAACAACAGCTTACTAGTCGTTTCATAAAAAAATTTAGATTTGGTAAGTCCGTTACAAAGTGATTTTGAGGGCCATAAATACATTTTAACTATTCAAAGTGAATTAACGAAGTATGTAGTAATACCGCCAATTGTAAATAAAGAGGGTCATACCGTTACAGAGGCATTTGTAAGAGAGTTTATTTTGCGTTATGGGATTCCATCTTTAGTAGGAACAGATTTGGAATCTGGGAACATGGCAATGACTTTTGCTCAAGTGTGTGAAATTTTACATATTGAACATTTGACAAGTATGGCATATCACCATCCGAGTTTGGCGGGCTTAGAGATCTCACATAAAAATCTAGGACAATACTTAAGAATTCAGGCACAGACTAATACCGATATTTAGGCTAGTTGGTTAAGTTTTTGGGTATTTGCGTATAATAACACAGGCCATACGGCTACTAAGTTTACTCCATATTAGTTAGTGTTTGGTAAACATGGGAGATTACCGAGTTCACTTCAAGAAGAAGTAAAACCACTATATAGCTTTGATCACTATAAATCTGATTACAAAAAGCATGGGAGGATCCTAGAGTTAATTTCTTGAATGCTATAGATAAGAAAAACATTATGTATGATAGGAAAGCGTACCCTATGAATGATTGATTGGTCAAAAAGTTCTAGTACGAAAAGAAGCGGGTTCAACGCATGCTGAGTTATTCAAAGATCCGTATGGAGTCAGAGAAGTAAAAGAACTAAATTTAGTGTTAGATATAAATTCCAAGTTAGTTGAAGTACATCGAAGTGTATATAAGTTTTTTGAAGGATTTTTTGGAGAGAATAGGAATGTTTCTGGGATTTGTGTAGTAACAGAGAAAAAAGTTTTCTAAACACGAAATTTTTTTATTCGCAGGGGGGGCCTAAAGTGGAATTCAGGAATTATACCCTATTATTTTATTGCAAAACTAATATTTAACATCATGGATCTAGTTTCGTATAATTATTATATTGATAGATAATTATCCATAGATATTAATTAATATCCAAACATGCCAACACTACTTGTTTTTAAAGACATTTTAATTAAACATCGTTTGTTAAAGGTACAGTCAACGACATTAGTTCAATGTAATTACAAAAGCGATTGCACTAAATGGGTTCAATGCTAAGTGTGGAAATGCAACGACCTAGTTTGAGGCGTTGGCTTTGCGAGATGTATATATAATTAGATTATAGAATATTGGGTAAATACACGTTAACTTAAGTGTTATTTAATTCATAATAGTAATGCTCGTCTAAACTAATTATTTTAAGCCCTAATGTTCCTTCCTCGATTATTGTCCTGAGGGAAGAATACCATTTCCCTTCCTCAATTTTATTTATATATCCACTATTTTCCGTTCTAATTGTTGCCTCATTGATTCCATCATCCACTTCTCTCTTACATTTGTGCTTCTATAATGCATCTTTCTCTTTCTACCCCTATGACACCCCTTAATCGACCTAATAATCCAATGAAACCATTCAAGTAAAACTTTATAACATAGTTAAAGATTAATTAAATAGAAATATTCGCCTCCAATGTAATCAATTTGAGCCTATTAAAAATTAGTCCGCTACTAACAAAACATTTAAGAAGCTGCAATAGGATCAACTTTAGATCTCGTAAAATGTAAAACATATGTTCTAGGTAATTACTTTTCCCAAATCTAATATTGTCAAGTTGTTAATACTCCTTGTATACTTAATTTACGTACCAGGCTTAATCTGAGTATTATTTAGTTACACAGGTTACATCTATGAAATAGTGGAAGTTGGACCTTTCATGTGGGGCATCATTTTAAACAGAATAGAAAAGCTATCACAATAACTTTTGAAATAGCTTTTCTATAGTAAAAAGATGAAATAAAGTTCATATCTATATTTATATCTAGATATGTCTTTCTAAATCTGAAAGTACTAACATTTCTTTGTATATAGATTCTATATATAAATAAATTTTATTATTAAATTTACTATTAATTTATAAATTAAATAAATTTTATCATGCCGATCAGGGTGTGGGGAGAAATAATTGTTGTTATTTTATTGCACATTTATGTATAAATGGTTGTAGGTAAACACATGTAGAACGCAATAACAGAGTTACATAATTAGGTTTATTGAAACATATATTTATAATACGTATAAGGACTCTAAGCGCAATTTTTAATTGACTGACATTGTCTTGAGAAGCTAATTATAATTCAACGGATAGTTAGGATGATCCATAACCATATTCCATTATCAAAAGTAAAAAGAGAAAAAGTAGCGAAATAGATTTAAATTGATTATTGGTATTATTTGTTCTTCGGTCCTGAGGGTGGTTATGATTGAAACTTATCTCATGACACGTCAACGCTCGAATTTATAAATACTGATGCTGGTTTGATTGAATGTTCGAAACGTCGGCTTTATTGTTGGCGATGGTGAGAAAATGTCGTCTTCCAGCCATTGAATAAAATTGAATACGATGTAGAATGCATAGTTGTTTAATGGATCTTAATCGTTGAAGTATATTTACAAACGCAATAAAGTAATATTCTATTCTATTCTAATATAAAAAATATACAGGTGTCTAAATGCGAAAAAAGTGACGATGAGAGAATCAAACGAATCTGCAGAAGTGTAGGATACGTTGTGTAAATTTGATGTTTATAATTTGATCGTAAGTACATTTAATTTAGATACTTGATTTAAACATGAAAATGGTTAAATTAATATTGACACTAAATCTTACCCACGGCTGCGATAAACGCTCGCTGATCGCAAGATAAATATGGTCGTTTTTATTGTCAATTATTACTTCCACTAGAGCGAAACTCTCATGTCACATCCGAAGAGAACAATTCTCAAATTGCGTCTTCCAGAACGCTGGCTTGAGTGGGTCCTTATATATGAAAGTAGCATTTGGTAGCAGACGGTTGCATTTGGTGTAGCCGGCGGCTAGATAGGCGTAGCTCGAAGGAAACTACTGCTAATTTTCGAAGGATTAATGTTGAATTATTTTGTTGAGGAAAATGTAAGAAAGCATAAGTTGCCCCTCCCACCAGAGTAATCAACAAGCAAAGAACTGTTAAAGCACTATCCCCTTCAAATGAATAAACGTCCAATGGCAGAAGACTAACAATCGGTTGCAAACACAAAGAATGAGAACCATAACGATGTACTGAAAATGGGTGGGTGAAGTCATAAACTTTTTCGATTAAATACATAATAATAGCTTTGGCAAAAGTCAGATGCGGAAATATAAACTATCGGTGTAAATTCACATACATATCTATGAACAAAGATTCCGACATGCCGTATAGTAGAAGTCGGTATAAGAACACATACTTGGCATGCTTTGACTTTTCTCATGCGTCTTGTTTCTATGCGAGTCGACATGTTTGACTATATTTCTTCCGTGTTGAGCGGTACGTTTGATATTTTCGCGCAAGTATCTTTTAAGCTAATTAGATTTTCATTTATCAATTTATATCTCCATTATTTGTTAATCAATCGTGATTAAATTGATTGTTTAATTTGTATATTATATTCGAAGAATTGTATTAAATTTGATTAGTCAATTTACATTATATTAGATGATTATTTATTCCATTAATTAATTAATTGAATTAATCAATATGTGATATGTTATCCGACAACAAGTTCCTGGAAACAAGTTTTATTGCTTAAAATTGACGCAGTATATCTCCTAGTGTTATATATGTTCCAAAAGTTTTGCTTTCCGAAGTTTTATAAAAATCACGTAATGTCAAATAATCGCAATAATTTGCAAGATCAAATAATTATTCTGAAACTAAATCGTCCGTTTTCTTTAAACAGCCTGTATGTCTTACTGATGTAGCAGAAAATTTAAAAAAAATTCGAGGACTTATTCAAAATATAAAAAACTATTCAATATCGATAGTATCCTCGATAGTAACACAATATAAAAATTGACAATGTAACCAATAGACCGAGGAATCGAGAAGTTCGTGTTTGAGCCCCGGACGGGGTAAACATTTTTTCGAGACACAAATAATAAGAAATAATAATTTCTTAATTTACTCTATTAAATAATGCCAGCGTCGAACGGAGGTTTAACCAGCGGAGGTTTAACCACGAAACATCAAATATTCAATTAAACATGCGACAGCCAGCAAAGCGGAAAAGAAATTAATAAAAACATCCAGGAGGCTCCATCTACCCGTTGACGAATAAATCGATCGACGGTAGCAAACAGGTGGCCAAAACAAATCCTGATACATAAGTTGCCTATCTTAATAGATACATGAAACAAATACCTATTAAAAATTATTTGTGTCTTCGAATAAATGTCAGTTAGCTCAATTGGAAGAGCAATATACCGGCAATTGAGAGGTCCGGGTTCGAGTCCCGGACGGGGTAAACATTTTTTCGAGACGCAAGTAATATTAAATATTAATTTCATAATTTACTCTATTAAATAATGCCAGCGTGGAGGTTTAACCACGAAACATCAAATATTCAATGAACACTTTATATCCTTGCCAACTTTGGATGATCATACGCAGTGTACATTTTTTGGATTTCAAAAATATCTTGTAATAACTTCTAAGTGGATCAATTAATAGATCATAGATTTATAAATAGATTTCTCAATTATTTAAATATATATTTTTAAATTTCAGATATATGAGAGTTGTTTTGGTGCGGAAGTTGTTAAACAAATCCGTAAAGAAATGAAAAATGCGTGTGCGAAATGCGCATCTGTTGATTCTGCAAATTCGGATTTTAGTGGGCTATCAGTACCTACGCAGAAACCCGCTTCAAATCCATCATCGCTGCCGGGTCCAATACACTTCAATAGACCATCTTCCTCTGTCGGTCTAAGTTCTACATTACAATCTTTCGCGGACACGCAAAAAGACCAAGTGGCTGACGTCGAAAACATTTTATACACCAATCCAACAACATTGGATACTGATAGATTGCAACAAGCTATTCTTAGTTATAGACCGGTAAGTTAATAAGTTAATATAAAAAGTATACTTGCTTTCGAAAAACTTTCTGCTGCTTGAAACCCTACAATAAAATTCAAAATCAAAATTAGTACATACAAACAAAAATAAAGGAACATAACACCAAAACCTCTCCTAGCTCCTACAATTCCTCCCCCAAGAAGGAATAAGAAATTTCCCATACCTTCATTTCTTTCCCTTAATTCCCTTCCCTATTATATCTCTCATCCACAATTCTTTCCATTATCCCTATATCTTTTTATTCCATCGTCGCTCCAATTCATTCCCGTACATTCATTCACCCAATGCTCCGACATTTCCTCATCCCTTCCACATATTGTAAACATCCTCTCACTCTCATTCACCCAATACCTGATTCGCATTTCCTCACTCCCGCATTTAAATCGCGCAATAATTTTTTTTATCTAAATCACTCTCCCCATTCATTATCCAAAAATACTTACTATTCTATCTCTCAGGCCTCAATCTTTTCCATCAACTCAATATCATTCATGTTTAGCTCAACTTCATTTACACCTTTAACCACGTCAAACATTTTCTCAAAGCATTTTTCCATAGACCACCCATTTTCTTCGTTTTTTTGTCCATCTATTGAACCGAAACATCTATTGTTTTCTCCTCCAAACTTTTCAAATAAACCATTTTTATCCATCTCTCATTCCCGTTCACCATCACCTTCCTCTCAAACCTCATTATTCCAACATTTATACTTCTAGCATTCTTGCAAAACTATCTCATCCAGAGGAATAAAAAACCTATATAAACATTAATAATTATAGGCCAATCCATATCAAGTGGCCCAGAAGTCGACATTTTCAATTATTATTAAAAAATACTTTCAATATGTTTTAGAAATTTAAAACTGATTTCTATAAATTGCTATCTTTAAAAGTTTGAATTTGGCGACCATTTTTATTCCGCCGTGTCCGCCTATTTTTGCAATTGCGAGCATTTACAAAACGAGGATGAAGCAGAAACCATTATATTGGTGATAACCCAAACTAAAAAATGGAAAAATGGAGTCTCTTGTATTTTTGCCTACCTAATAACTTTACATAAAAGCATCAAAGTTAAGCATCAATTTCAGTGAAATTATACTTTTACGGATGTTGTTGATAAGCAAGTGGTGAAGTATAAATTGAATGTTTTAAAAAGGTGTATTGTTATCGTGTTGATTTTATTATTAATGTGAGTAACGTCTTCCTTTAGACAAATTGGCCTGCCTTGAGTTTTTCGACCCGTTCTTCCAGATTCTTAGTAACGAGCCAGATTATAGGATCTGATGGTTGCTGTTTGGTTTGCTATTGGAGCAGTGCTGTTGGATTTGCTCTGACTTGAGCCTGTTAATGCGCATAGGCCCCTCATTCCATCAGGCGCCTGTGCTTTGTCGTGACTCTTGCACTCTGCATGTCGTAGCTACAATAATCACGATTAGTCTGCGCACTAATCGCGAATTTACTTGAGTGATCAGTTTGATATTTTGTTGAAAACAACTCGGGAATTTTTGTTGGACTAATAATCTTGTAATGCAGGCTTTATGGATTTCCACAACAGTATGGAGTCCCACCCAGAATTGTTTTTTATGCATCGGATCGCCAAGATGGTCTTGTGAGCCATCTTAGCAGAATTGATTTCTTAAGCGTTGCGTTAAGCCTTGCAGCTTTGACAGCTCTACACAAAGCTGCAATTTCCGGTGAATGCGATTTGCTCCCACGGTGTAGATGTATGCTTGCGTCAAAGTTTTTAATAATTGTAATCGCATCGAAATATGGCCAACGTAATACTCCTATTCCATAAGTTATACAAAGCTGATCATCTGTACTACGAGGAAGGTACAGTATCTACGAGGAAGCTACGAGAATGCAACATAGGCGAAGGAGAAGACAGAAATCATGTGTGTCTGCTAGGCTACAACTGCACGTAGGAAAAACAATTGTGAAATCTGGTCCAATATCCTGAACTATTGTACACGCAGAATTGCGAGGTTTAAGTGTTATATTACTTACTAATGATTCGTTGGATCCAAAGAAATAAATAGCCGTTCGAATAGTACAACTGCAATTTTCAAATTAATAAATAAGATTTAATTTATTGCTCATTACAATATTCGAAATAACATTTGCAGACATTTGGATCTCAGTACCGTCCATATCAACAATTCCAACCGACTTCTCAGAGCTTCTATGGTGGTTATAGTAATCCAGCAATGACACAACCATTGTTCTATCCAGCTGCAAGTGGATATACTCCATCCGCACATCCTTTCCTTCCACCATATAATGGATATCCATTATATCCACAACAATATTTAAGCAGCAATCGAGTCTCAGTAAGTATTTATCATACAGCTTAATCGGTTATAATTTTTACAGATAACGCCAGTACGTAGTACTTTTATAGGAGCAAATTTTTTACATTTTATCATATTTATAAGTTAATAGTATTGTAGAATAATAAATGGATCAGTGATGCCTCCAGATTTTAGTTCTGGACGTAGGAGACCCAAATTTGAGACTCTGGTATAAATTTCGACTGTAATTGAGGGTTGATATTTAAATCATTTTTCAGATTCACAAAATGTATACTATATTAATGTTGTTGAGTATGCTGACTAAAAGATTAAATCAAAAGCAAGGGCTATCACTATACGAAATCCGACGGTGATCTAACCAAAGAGATTTCACTAAAACTGCATTGTACGTAAGTGATATCGAAAGAAAGAGTGCAAAGTCAGCACCCTGCAAGATGTCTCCCTTTCTTGTAAAATTTAAAAACCATTTTCAAATTGGCGAGCCGAACGTGGTGCAATGTAGTTAAGCGTTAGTTTTTATTAAGGAATACGAAAACTGCATATTGATTCCGAAGGCTACCACCTAAGCAATAAATGCGCATCTGTCTTTCCTTCGCTTTTTAAACCAATTTAAACTTTTTAAACATCAATATGCAGTTGTCAAAATAATTAACTCACTCAATTATTAACTGGAAGTTATACTTCTTAAAAAGGAATGCCTTCTTGCATTCTTAATTCAATCTACGGTTAGCACGTGTGCTAATTACGCAAGATGACCCAGGGGTGGTAATTACAAAATAGGCGAAAACCTTAATTTGTTTAAACTCCTGTTTGCTATAAAATTCCTAATTGTTTGAATGAGTTACCATCTTAAGAGATTGTCTCAAGGAATTGGCCAATTCTAGAACACGACTCTCCATATGTTAGCGAACACTTCACCACGCGAGCACGAACATCTCGAGACATATCTCTATATATGCAAAATAGCACACATGAACGCGAACACGAACATTTCAAGGCATATCTCTACCTATACAAAACTGGTCACACGAACCTCCACATCAACGCGAAAACTTCACGACGCGAGCATGAACGAACATTTCGCGACATAGTTCCATACATACAAAACTGCACACAACTTTCGTCGTCCATCTTTTTTTCCGAATTGTATTTTATGACTGGATGCTTCGGGGCAAAATTTGTTTAGTATACCATGTTTTGGTTTCTTGTTTGTGTTTGTACTCGATGGCCCAGTAATGAAAACCGGGAGCATACGAGGACGTTAGATGCTACAATGACTAATTTATGGGCTGTACTAAACTAGCCCTTAGTAGAAAATAGTCATACGCCCGTTTGCTCACTCTCCACTTAAATTAAAGCCTTAGTTAAGGGTTTTGTCAATTTAAGTTTCACTTAAATCTAATTTCCTTTGCTAACACCAGATTTAAGAATCACTTAGTTAAGTTCGAATTATGTTTGACAACAATGCAAATTTAGTTATATTTTGAGGATTTTCATACGCATTTTTAGAACTTCTTATTTTTTAGTAAATGATTTATTTTGGATAATACAGGTGTTGTTACATACTGAACCAATTTATTGGATGATATCGTACAATATTATATATTAAATTCTAACACATTTTTACAAGAGATTAAATTATTCATTTATTAATAAATGTCTTACATTAATGATACCCTGTGCATTATTTACGTTTAGTTGACCTTCTATTTTTGTCATACATATTTGTTCATCATTAACATCGTTTGGCAGGGGAGGTATTTTTTTTCCCACCTTTTGTGCAATACTTTATAGAACTGCCATGGCAATAATAGCTATTAGGAAACTTTGAACTTTTAGGCGGCATACATATGCTACAACAGGAAAACGTCTTTTCCAAACTCCGAACAGTTTTTTCTACAACTCCTCTTGCTCGTATATGAGATTCATTGTACAACAATTCTGCCCTTGTTCCAGGATTAAGTAGCGGTGTTAAAAATAAATTGAGGCCTTAATCGAACTATAGTAGCAGAAACTTTATGTATAATGCGGCCTGCGGTAGTTATATTAATTCCCATTTAATTTGCAACCACCTGAATATGTGTACCGGTAGCATAATAAAGTAAAGCACATTAGCAAAATTGGTGCTATAGAATTATTTCTGAAATAGAAAATTATCGTTATTAAAAAGGAAGACTTAGTTTTGAACTTACATGCTCATCATACGGTGTCTCCGATTCTTACTCCATTTGTACTAAGGTGCTTAAAACCATGTCATTCTTCAATCGAAATCTTAAAAAATTCCAGTACACCGAGATCATTGAAATAATCCGTGCGATCCCGAAATTGTCGCGGAATACCTGCATCAACTAATTCTACGATTTCAAAATCATCCTCTATGGGATCAATTTCAAAAATTGGGTTCAAAGCCGTTTCCCGAAAAAAACACCATTTCTTCAGTAAGTGACGAAAATCAAGCAGTTAAGGTTAAGGTTAAGGGTCATTTTGTTATTTAAGTACTACTTAACATGTGCTAGCAAACGAAAAGCTAGCTATTGAAACCAAACGAGCGAATTTCTTGATTGTGTAGTATCGAATAATACTGCCGACGAAAGGAAAGATAGGAAATTCGTTCGCAAATCCCAATTTCTACTATTAATCATCCGCTTATCTTTAACCTGTCTTATTTTTAACCAGCAAAAATAATCAGTAATATTGAACTTACAATATAGGCAACCCAATCTACGAGAATAGATGAGATGCATATCTGTAATCCAGCCATTGAAATATTTTACAGAAAGATTAACTTATCTAAATTGAAACTATAAGTAGCTAACCTAAATTGAAACTTTAATTAACTAACCTAAATAGTTTGTTCAATTTTATTAGAAATATTATTGGGTATTTGTTGTTGGATTTCTTTATCTAATTGTTTCATATTTAGTTGCTTCGTACAACTGCATACAATTTCAATAAAACGATCTGTAGTAATAATATAGACATACAGTCATACGTATGCGCATGCATATAGGTACTTAAAAACGATTTTCAAATTGGTTTCGTGAGCCACAGGTGGGCATGTAGTTAAGCCTTAGTTTTGATTAACGAACGCAATGATGCTGTGTGAAAGCAAAGGTACTGATGAATAGTATCACATATGCTAGAAATGCGCATATGTCCTTCCTTCGCTCTTTTAAGCCAATTTGAAGTTCCTAAACATCAATATGCAATTTTAGAAATAATTAACTCACTTAATATTAACATTAAAAATTGTCTATTCTCTAATAATTTTTTTTTTACAAATTCAGCGAGATTTGGATGTCCGAAGCCAATTAGAGGCATTGACCAATCGCTTTAGTGGTAAAGTTAAAAATATTACCTGCGTGATGCAGGAATTGGGATATTTGGATGAGAATTTGGAACCAAATTTCACCAAGATTAAAGAACGAATTAGCAATCTGCCGATTAGCGATGAACTCAAACAGGATATGCAAGACGGAGTTATTTTTTGTCAACAGTTTTCGGTAAGAAACAATCCTATTTCATCACGTGTATGTAGTTAAATGAAATGATATTTACGTGGATTTTTGTTCAACGCAAAAGGAATTAATTTACTATTTCTAAAATGCCGCTATATATTTAATTTCACTTTTAGAATTATGTAATTTTCGTACACTATTTGATAATAATTATATATGCATATTAGTATTTTTCATTAGGCCAGAAAATGAATTTTAATATAAAAACTAATAAAAGACCATGACATAAGTACAATTTGATAACTAACATTGGACATTTACCTTTTCGTAATTGATATATTGTCAAGTAGATGTAAATGTCCGTTTTACCAGGGACAGTGCTACAAAATCATAAAACTCACCCCCCGCCCCATCCCCTGTTTGATACAGCTGTCCTTATCCAAGTCAGAATCGAACAAGTCTCTCTCAACTTGCTCCAAAGGCATGCATTAAAACATTCATGCCTTCTGTAACAACAATGTCTATTGTTTAATTTTACTATATACAAACAGATATATCACTAAGTAGATGTAAATATCCGCTGTACAAGAGACGGCGCTACATAATCTTGAAAAACACTCTTCTCAATGTCTTGTCTCACCTTATCCAACTGGCAATCGGATAAGTCTTCTTCAACCTAGGCCTAAGCCAACCATTCGCTTCTCCAATATTACTGTCTATCATTGTAATCTCACTACTAAAAGCGAAAATATTACCAAGTAAATCTTAATATCCGCTTAATAAAAGACGAAGCTACAAAATCCTCCTCAATGTCTTGCCTGATAAACGTGACCTTATCCAAGGGGCAATCGGACAAGTCTACTTCAATCTAGTCCGAAGGCAAACATTCATTTCGTTCTCCAATAACAATGTCTATTGTTGTAATTTAACAATTCAAAGCGAATCTATTGCCGAGTATATCTAAATATCCGCTGTATAAAAGACGATGCTACAAAACTCTGAAAAACAGATCCTCATCAATGCCCTGCCTTTTAAATGTGACTTTATCCACGATGCAATTGAAAAAAGCTCTCAATTCACTCCGATATATAGATATATATCCGCTGTATATGTGTAGATACCACAAAATACTGAAGGCTCTGCTTCTGCCTTAGTCCGAAACCAAACATTCAGTTTGCTTCTCCAATAACAATGTCTATTATTTTAATTCCACTACTCAAAGAGGATGTATTGCCAATAGATCTAAATATCGTTGTATAAAAGACGATACTGCAAAACTCTGACAAACAAATCCTGGAGAATGTCCTACCTTTTAAATCCCACAGGCAACTAGGCAAGGCTCTTAATTCACTCCGAGAGCAAACATTCATTTCCTTCTACAAGAACAATGTCTATTATTGTGAGTCCACTGTTCAGCAAGGAAGTATTCCTAAGTAGATATATCCGCTGTGGTTACATGTGGTTACCACAAAATGCTGAAGGCTCTGCTTCTGCCTTATAAACATGACCTTTCCAAATGACAAAAGGGACAGGTCGCCTTACTCCGAAACAAACATTCATTTTCTTTTTCCAATAACAACGTTTATTATTTTAATTCCACTACTCAAAGAGGTTGTATTGCCAATAGATCTAAATATTGTTGCATAAAAGAAGTTGCTGCAAAACTCTGACAAACCGACCCCCGGTCACTGACCTATTTTTTAAATGTGACTGTCCAAGACACAATTGGAGACAGCTCTCAATTCACTGCAAGAGTAAACATTAATTGCCTTCTACAAAAACAATGCATATTATTGTAATTCCACTGTTCAACAAGGATATTGCTAAGTAGATAATATCCGATGTATATGTGTAGATACCTGAAGGCAGATGCTGAAGGCTCTGCTTCTCCTTACAAACATGAACTTTCCAAATGACAAGCGGACTAGTCTGCCTGACCTTACTCCAAAACCAAACATTAATTTTCTTTCTCCAATAACAACGTCTATTATTTTAATTCTACTACTCAAAGAGGATGTGTTGCCAACAGATCTAAATAGTGTTGTGTAAAAAACGATGGTGCAAAACTCTGACAAACAGATCCTCGTCAATGTCCTAAGTTTTAAATTAGACACAATTAGACAAAGGTCCACAATTCACTCCGAGAGCAAACATTCATTTCATTCTACAAGAACAATGTCTATTATTGTAATTCTACTGTTCAATAAGGATGTATTGCTAAGTAGATATAGATCCGATGTATATGAGTAGATGTTACAAAATGCTGAAAAAGGCTCTGCCTTACAAGCAAGACTTTTCCAAATGACAAGCGGACAGGTCTCTCTGAACTTACTCCTAGGCCAAACATTCATTCTCCTTCTCCAATACAAACGTCTATTATTTTAATTCCCCTACTCAAAGAAGATGTATTGCCAATAGATCTAAATATCGTTGTATAAAAGACGATGCTGCAAAACACTGACAAACAGATCCACGTCAATGTCCTGCCTTTTAAATATTTTTATCCAAGACACAATTGGACAAAGCTCGCAATTCACTCCGAGAACAAACATTAATTTCTTTCTACAAGAACAGTGTCTATTATTACAATTTCACTGTTCAAAATGGATGTATTGCTAAGTAGACATATATCCGCTGTACATGAGTAGATATTACAAAATGCTGAACGCTCTGTTCTTGCATAACAAACATGATCTTTCCAAAAGACAAACAAACAGATCTCCCTGAATTTACTCCGAAATCAAACATTCATATCTTTCTCCAATAAGACGGTCTATTATATTGATTCCTCTATTCAAAGAGGATGTTTTGCCAATAGATCTAAATATCGTTGCATAAAAGACGATGCTGCAAAACTCTGACAAACAGATCCTCATCAAGGGCATACCTTCCAAATGTGACTTTTAGCAAACATTCACTTCCTTCTACAAGAACAATGTCTATTATTGTAATTACACTATTCAAGACGGATGTATTGCTAAGTAGACATATATCCACTATACTTCAGCAAATACTACGAAATACTGAAAAGCAGACTCTGCTCCTGCATTACAAACATGACATTCCAAAAGACAATCGGACAGATCTCCCTGAACTTACTCCGAGGTCAAAAATTCATTTTCTTTTTCCAATAAGAATGTCTATTATTTTAATTCCACTACTCTAAGAGGATGTATTGTTAATAGATCCAAATATCGTTGTATAAAAGACAATGTTGCAAAACTCTGACAAACAGATTCTCATCAATGTCCTGCAGTTTTAAAGGTGACTTTATCCAAAACACAATTGAACAAAGTTCTCAATTGTTAGTTGTTTTAAAAAACTATCGAAACTAAAGTGTTTTAATTTGGTTTCTTATTTTCGTTCTTAAAATCCCATCCAGAGTAGTTTTTCTTAATTGGCATAGGAGGGAATGAAGTGAACAAGTTTCAGTTTAATTTATAGTTATTATAGTTTTCTCTAAAACCCTGTTCTTTAGATTGTGTCACTATTTCTAAAAGTGCGATATATTTTTATTAAAACTAACACTATAAAAGATAGTTTTTTTGAATTTTATATTTTCTACGACAAAATATCTAATAACGTTTTTTTTTTAATTTTAGCAATGTGTCCCGGAAGAAAGGCGTGATCGTTCACCACTATCACGCGAATTAATTCGTCCGATGTTCTTCTTCAAATGCTATAAAAATAAGAAACTCGAAGCGTGTATTATGAAAGACGTACACGAAAAATATACGGGTGTATCAGACGATGATTTTGATAGCGATATTGAATTTAGGCGTACAGCGAGACACACAAAAAAGATGAGTGACAATAGTGATATTGATTCGTTAGCAACATCGATGTACGATTTTTTGTATGGCAGCGATAGTAATATCGATTTTGATACATTGTTTTAAATTTTTTTCAAAATTATAACAATGAGAAATCTCACTAATTGCAACAAAAGAAACAGAGCACTCTTTTCGGTTGAAATGATAAATTTAGAATTAAAAAATAAGTTATAATTTAATTTTAGTGTTGTCAGATTTAATAAATTTGCTAATATTTAAGTGTATGTATGCTTCTGGGAAACGAGCAAACCGGTGCTAATTTTTATCAACAGCTCAATTTTTAAATTAGTTTTTAATTAAATAACTATATTATTGTATTTAAATAATTATATTCGCGAATAATTCGAAGAATGATACTTATGCCATGACTTTGATTGGCATTATAATAAAGAAAAATATTTTCCTTCCTTAGAATAGACATGTCCGCTCTACACCCAATAAAAAACTAAAGATTAGAATAACTAAAAACCGTTTAAGTTATTTGCATTTACCTTGAGAACGTCATTTACTGTGTTAAGGTCCTTAGGAACCTTAACACTGTTTTAACTCCTTCTTATATTTGTTTACCGTTGGCGTTCTTTCGCCTTGGCCTGGCCGCGGCCTATAACCGACGCACTGTTTTAACTTAATAAATATTTTACGAAAAAGAAATTATTGACACTTGACATGCGGGATATTATCATATGTCAGATAGATAAAAATAAGTCAGAGTTGGACTAAGATCATTCACGTAATAGAAAAATATGTACTGTTTAATTTATAAAAAAATTATTATTTTTAATATAAAATGTATAATAGTTTCGTTAACTTGAATTTGGACATTTGAATCTAAAGCTGTATGATACTAATGTTTAAATTTGACTGGAGATTATTGAATAAAAATTTTAAAATATACTCTACTTTTATTAGCATTAGGATAACAGGAAAAGATATTTTCACATTGAATCCCCTCACTAAAGCTTTTAAACTCCTACCACCATCAACTCCTAGATAATCCCCCACAGAACTTCCGAAATTATTGCGACTTGATCAAAACGAAGAGGAAGGAATCCCTTTCCAGAGGTAAGCCTTCAGCAGAGCATGCATTGACTGGAGGGACAAGTAAAGTGAGCGTTATAGTATATATGTTTATGAGCGTATATTTTGTGTGTGCAGCTGATACTGTAATACAAGACATGATGAAGGGTATATGCAATAGCTATGTACACTTCACCAGTATAGCGTTTCCTATAAAAGGAGTTAAAGATCATTATTTATCAAAACCTTTATCACGTATCTCGTTTTAACTTTATTGTTTGTTCTATAATTTTTTAATTATTTACTAATTTATAATTATGTTGTTGGTTTCAAAAGAAAAGTAAATTGCTGTAAGTCAAAGCCGACCTTCCTTATACAATGCGAGAAAAATGACTCAGGAAGGATCTAAAAGTGTTTCAAGTCTAAGTAGCCGTACGATTCAGAAAAGAAAAACGTTAAAAATGGCAGAATTTTATCAGTTTCAACGTCTATCAAAAGAAGTCTGGCTCTACAAAGCCACATTGAGTAATACCCACATAGAATCTTTAAAGAGAAAATAGTTACATAGAAGGTGTGAAAAGTTTAAGAAAGGTGTTTCATAAAATCATTTTCAAATTGCGAAAAACAACGACCAGCCACAAACTGGAGACTTCAACAAAAGAGCTGGCACGTTTGTATGAAATATACATATATTCATTCATCGCATACACACGAGAAGGCTTGGAGTGATAATACGAATGAGGGTTATCGAAACCGAGTTTCAAAGCGAGAAAGGCTATTGAACATACTTTCAACGAAAATAGTTTAATTACAAATACATGCTTAACCCTCAACTTCTACCGATGGTTTATACTGGCAAAATATTAAATAAGACTAACAAAACAGGTCTATCACTTCCAATTGAAGTTGTTCTTCGTATGATAAAACCAGTTGAAAAATCTAACAGAAATAGAACGGATGACAATTGGTTCACCTCTATGGAACTAGTTGACGAGCTAAATAAAAAAGGACTAACTTATGTAGGCACTGTACGAAAAACTAAAAAAATATTCCTCCTGAATTTCTTCCTAATAGAAAACGGATAGTAAATCCATCAACTTTTGGTTTTACAACCCACAAAACCATGCTTTCATATGTACCAAAAAAAGGGAAGTCCGTTCTTCTAATATCAAGTCATCATGATAAAACCAGAAATTATAATGTTCTACAATAGCACTAAAGCAGGTGTAGATGCATTGAACGAAAAATGCGCAAATTATTCAACATCTCATCGAACAAAACGCTGGCCCATGGCAATTTTTCATTGCATTTTAAACATTTCGGAAGTAAATAGTCGTATTATTTAACAATTCTCTTAAAACAAAGAAATATGTAGGGACAATTTTTAAAACAGTTGGGAATTGCGTTTTACACTCTGCATATGATACGACGTATAAGCAACAAGAAAGTGCCTCTCGAACAAAGAACTCTCTTGCAGCAGATATATTTGGAATTACGATGGAGACTAACCCCAACCCTATGCCAATTCAAAAGAGATGTGCAATTTGTCCTGTAAAAAAACTGCCAAACAAATTCCTGTTCACGGTGCAAATTATCCATTTGCCTTCAATGTGCTATCAAAGTATGCCCGAATTGTATATAATTTTTTTATGCTTTAAATATGTTGTTTATAATATGTATTAGAAAATAAATACCATTTTTCAAATATATCTTTTTTTATTAAAATTTAAAACTGGGTCTGAATGACCAGTCGATAGCAGTTAGGGGTTAATATTAAAATCCAATAAAAAATCTGGTGATTATCGTAGTGAGATGAATTATAATAATTAGAAACCTGGATTCTAACGTTACTGACTTCTAGAAGGATATGGTCATCAAGTTTTAAGACTCCCATCTTATACGGAGCTGAATTCAAACGAACTCATTTGCCCATCTTTCAAACAATAAGTACAGAGAGATATATCGATTTTAATTGTGTGAAAAACTATTATAATGATTTTTTTTAATAATTTTACGGCTGATCATTGGAAATCGGCCATGCGAAAGGCGAAGAACAATTTTACTTCAAAAAGAAGTAGCGTTAGATGAAAATGCATGCTGAGTTGTAATTACTATTGCTAGTGATATTGACAGTAATTATGCGAATAATAATTTCGAACATTCAAATAGTAGCTACGGCACTGATAGTGTAAAATCTGAAACATAAAAAATTATCAATTGATCTATTATAATTATAACATAATTTACAGACTTTCGTCAGACTCCTTTAAAGAGTCTTTTCTGACATATCACATAATAATCTGATATTTGGTACTTGTGATGGGACCTTGAAATGTAAATATAGAGTTATAGAAATTTAAACAGTTCACGTCAGCATTACTCTGACCTCACGAAACGTTTCGATTGTGAGTCTCACTAAATACTTTTACTACTAATTAACACTTTTTAACAACCTTATGCCATACAGTATCGAAACCCAGACCAAAACAAAAACTGCTTTACTTATATTAACGAATAAAAAACTGACACTTAAAGACAATTATCTAGTTTTATTTTTAAACAAAACAAATTTTAGGTAATAAAATCAATAGATATAGATATAAACATTATAAATTACGAGGTAAAATATAGGAAAGAGTACACCACTTTATATCAAATCATTAACAAAATTAATTACTATAATATTAACACATTATTAATACTTATTTGATTTTTACACCTTTTATTAAATAGCAAATATTAAGTACAATTATTGTCATAATTTTACGATTATTGTCACATATCACATCTAAAAATAATTATTACTTGTTTTAAGGCTTATAAATTTCTAATAAATTCGTATCAAGTACAACATCAAATTTCAATAATCCAGCATATTTTTTCAATAATCTACTCCAATAACATGTAATATCTGTCATTTTTAAATGATTCCAAATGAAATGAAAACCATTTAATGCAATTTCTTCTGATAAATCATCATGATTTCGAAAAAAGGATATCATATTTTTTAAATCATCTCTTGTAGCTGCAGCTGCTACAGGTATATAATGAATCCATGGCTTTAGTGAGGGATAAAAAAATTCCAGCCATTCATCACCGACGTGAAATACTAAAGACTTACATAAAAGAATGTGTTTGAAACGGAAACTAGCTGCAACACCTCTGAAGTTGAATAAATATTTATATTTACAATGATCTGCAAATGTGACTTCAGCTGCGGGAGATGCATGAAGTGTATCCTAAAGTGAAAAAGGTTGCATACATAAAACACTGGACAGTTGATAAGGTATACATTATTCTAATGTTTCACTATCAAATGGGACTATTCCGAAACGTAACACTAAGATATATCGAAGTAACGACCTTTTTATGCTCTTCACTTTTGGTGAAAATAAAATAAAAAGTTAAGTATCATAAAAACTGTAACATGCATCTGTCGAGAGCATGTTATAAATAATAAGACAGGTGCAGACTATTGTGCGAATTAAGAAATATTGAGAAATATTACATATATTATGAACGTAGAGAAATAATATGTAGTATAGGGTACTAAGATATAATGTATCTTACATACCACTTACTTGTGTTATTGTCATTGAGAAATAATAGATATAATGTGTAGGGTATTTGTTCTTATTGTCATTAAGAAATATGTTTCAACAAATTCCTGGTGTGTAATCATAATGGTAAATTTTCAGTAATATAGCCTAGGTTAATCACCCTACAGTTACTCACCTTGTTGTGGAAATTAGGCTGAGATCAGAATAGCACCCAGCATCTTATGGGTTACATGCGGTTACCATTCATTCATTGCGCTATTTATTTAATCTCCTATACTGTCTTTGGGTTCATTGCAGCAATGCAGTCGCATTCTTTCGTGCGTCACCTCAGCTGACTGTCTTTTGTGAAATTATGAGTGAATATACGATTGCGGAGATCTACACTATTCGTGCATAATCAGGTGTTTGATTCTGTATGCAAATAGTACGCAATTGTGAAATTAGCGAGCACTACTGCGCAAGTCACATATGACTGGTTCTCTTTAGAGTTGGGAGTAGTGGATTAAAATTAAGCGTAGTAATTTCGTCAGGGTTTAGGAGTTTTTAACAGCGATTGTTATATCCACTCTCGTAATTGTTAATTTATTTGTCGATTTCTAGCAGATATAAGGTCTGTAAGTTTGGAGTTGTGAGGAGATGGGCGTTCGGAAATCGTACCTTTGTTAGTGATATGAGACTAGAATAGAGGGGCAGACCGAGGCTATTTAGCAACTCCTGAGCAAGGTGTGGTTCATCGTCTGAAAGAACTGCAAGCCAAATTATGGCTAATTAAATAATTAATAAACTCTAATTGTCGTAATGACTAACTAAAAGACAAATAAATTTTTTAAATCCGTTGTGAAATATGTGGGATTAAAAGTGCATTTGGGGAGCTCGAACAACGATTCGGTAAGTTAAATTTTACTGCTTAAATGGCGTCAGGTCTAAGTTCACCATTTTGTGTGTTTTAAATAGGGCGGTTCGGCGTGATTAGTAGTTTAAAATTCAGCGATTGTGTGGTCATTCAACTCTCGTTTGTTGGGTAATCTTTGGAGTGTGTGATTGATTGTGGATTTGGAGATTTTTTCGCACGTGCAACTTGGTCGTTTATCTAAGATAGAGCTGCGGCTGCAGAACGTAGCGATTCCTGTGAATCACGACCGTAATGACGTATGGAGCAGAGACTCTAACGTTAACAAAAACAACGATGTCCAAATTGTAAGTTACCCAAAGAGCGATGGAGAGAATAATGTTAGGGGTATCGCTGCGTGATAGGATTCCTAATGCCACCATCCGC
>WYDF02170907.1:0-22149 GCA_009867245.2 Adranes taylori
CAGAATGACTGATGATCGTTGGACCAAAGCCATTCTACAGTGGAGACCACCAAAAATAAGGCCAATGGGAAGACCACTGGAGCGATGGACAAACGACATCAAAAGAATAGCAGGATATACGTGCCAACAAGTGGCAATGGATCGGGAAGAATGGAGAAGAAAAGGGGAGGCCTACATTCAGCAGTGGATATAAATGGGCTGTACAAGAAGAAGAAGAAGAAGAAGAAGATGGGTCACAGAGTTTGGTATACTATTGAGTTATTTTCTTCATCCCTTCTAATCGGATATTTGGCTTGAAAATACGTTATAAGCTTAGCCGGAAATTCTCATATAGAAGTATTGAAGCATGAACAGGGAAAAACATTAACATATTTTTATTGTTATTTTTATAATGTATTTTTCTTTGCATTTATCTAAAATAAGCGTTGAACTATCAAAGTACCTTGAGGATGAGAACCCCATACTTAAAGGTACTTTCGCTATAGATATGAGATAAAGGTACTTGTTCATATATTCAATTTAAAAACTAGAAAAAATCAAGTACGCAGCATAAGAGAAAAACTATAATTTTCCGAAGTTTACAGATTCTTCTAAGGAAAATATAGTATAGTAAATTTACGCTTTGCAATTATGATTAAACAAAACATGCAGTTTATTATTAATATTCAATATCTATTTGTTTTACATTTTTAATTAAAACGTGCGTATAGCTATCAAAGGCAGTGTCATGTTGTAAAATCATTTACATATGCAGTGCTAATTATTATTTAAAAAGAATTATAAACTTAATTGAACTATATATATTGCATAAAAATTGTTACAAACAAGTTAATAGCAAGCAAAAGCTAAGTCTAGGTCAAATGTATCGACTTTTGTATGTATCTGAATATGTATAGTGATATAAGCAAGAACGATGAGGTGTACGAAATCAAAGTACACCATACACTGTTCATTTATTTAGTTAAATTTACACGTGCATTTGTTATTGTTAGATAAGAGTGAAGAATTAGAAGTAATTCGAGTTCATCGGTTTTTAATTATTAAAGAGATTTTTGTTAGCATCTACATTTTCGTTTCATTTGAACCACGTTCATCTAGCAAGACTCCTAAGTAATTAGAGCCGCAAAAGTGTAATTAAATACTTTGTTCAGAAGAGAAATCGGAAATTCAAACCGTAAAATAAAACCATATATTAAATAATAGACTATTACCAAGCCCGTTCAATTCTCGACAAAAACAATTTTAATAAAATGGATTTATTTTTATGTTGAAAAATTTTTAATTGATTTATTTATATAATAAATTTTATGGAAATGATGAAAAAAGTGCACCAGTTGGATCGCCCTGACGGTTACGTTTTAATTCGATGAAAATTGAAGGTTTAGAACTTTTTTCTTCTATAATAATATAATAAAATTGTTGATGTATAAAATTGACACTGTATGATAATAAAATTTTTGCTATGTACTATACTTAGACTATATTTGACGCATGCGTATTATGTCGACTGTCACATTTCTTTTGACATTTAGGCGACTTTGAACTGACATGTGACTATGCGAAATGATGTGAATTTTAAACTCAAAATTGTATTACATATACGTAAGTGATTTCGCATATAGATTTAACACAATTAACATATTTTTAGATTGTATTTTATATTTGCCACCATGGCGTACTGTATGAGAGTTTTGCATCGCCAGGTAATTATGAAATAAGCCTTAAATCATATTATATTTTCATTAATCTTATAAATTTTTTACAGGGTAGCAAAAGAAATGTACTTTTATATACGATCATACAAGGCAGATGCTATTCCAGCGTTTCTATGAGTAAATTTGATTCTACCTCTTACTTGCCTTATGAGAACTTATCGAATAGATTGGAAATTGTTAAGAAGAGGTTAAATCGGCCTTTAACATTATCGGAAAAAGTTTTATATTCACATCTTGATGATCCTAAAACTCAGGTAACATTTTTATTTAATACTTTAAAATGAGAGCGGTACACTTTGAACTTTGATAATGTAATTAACAATAATAACAAATGTATATTTAAATAAACATTATGCAATATGACCTTTCAACACGTTTTGAGGTTAGATTAAAGATAAATTTTAAAGCAAATAATGAATTAGTTAATGCGCAAATAATACCTAATAAGTCCTACTGGCTACAAGAATGTTAAAACATTTCCAAATAAAAAGACGAACATTTACTCACATGTATTTTTGGTTTTGTCAGGGTTTCCTTTATTTAAACATACTAACCAAAATATCTGTCTTATACCAATTTTAATATTTCCTGGTGATAGTGTATTTGTATCATTATAGAGTTGACAACCATTGTTTTTCCCAGTAGGTCTCTGGATGCGAATGCATCATAGTCACATATTATACGCTAAACTGTTCTCCTTTCCTCCACACAGCCTACACTGGAAGTCCAGTACAAATGTTAGAGACATTTTCATCAGAAGTCCTATTCACAGGTCGGTAATCATATTGATTTTCTTCCTTCCGACTTTCAGCTATCCTGAGATTTTGGTCATACTTAAGGTGTTCCTATGAAGCACTTGTTATAATGCTTGCCTGCCGCCTTTACTCAGAAGTCTGAATTCTTGAGTTTCTTATCACCTCTGATAGAACTCACGGGTATTTTTTGAGGCGTTTCACACTTTCTTCTTAGTTAACATAACACCACCCTTATCTTTCCTCGGCACATCCCATAAATCAGCCATATACATGTTGAACAAACTCGCGCTTATTGGGCATCTTTGTCTAATATCAGTGTTTAATTGGAACCATCCAAATGCATTCTTTCTCACTCTTGCTCGTATCACTGATCTTTAATTTATTCTTCTTAACATTCTCCTCCTACTGTCCGATATCCCCATTTCTTTAATCCTGTGTCACAATCTCTCCCACCGTTGTTTTTTTTTCTAAATATATGACTTTATTTCTTTTGGAGTTGCTCATTTGAATCGTAGACAAAGTGTGTTTGCGACTGGTCTAAAAAATGTACTACACCCGAGTTCAGATTGTTGGTGTATTCTTTGAACTTTTACACAGTTATTTAAAGTGCAGTTTATCTGTAATATTTTGTATAGGATATCGAACGTGGGGTTTCTTACCTTCGTCTGCGGCCAGATCGCGTTGCGATGCAAGATGCTACCGCACAGATGGCAATGTTACAATTTATTTCAAGTGGATTGAAACAGGTTGCCGTACCAAGTACAATTCATTGTGATCATTTGATTGAAGCACAATTGGGCGGAACACAGGATTTGGCAAGAGCTAAAAGCCTAAATCAAGAGGTCTACGATTTTTTGTGTAGTGCTGGTGCTAAATATGGAGTTGGATTCTGGAAACCCGGTTCAGGTTTGTTCATTTACGTATTCTGGTATATATCCGTTAACGCTACTTCTTTTCCAAAAATTGCGAACCCCAATTTTCTTACCTGGTATATCACAAGTGCTGGCATGTACTACAGAAAGCAGAGTAATTCATTTGGCTTTAATAATGATCGCAAACTTACTGGTGCACTTTGCATTTAATATATGAGATATTTATGAGCATGTGGGTCACTCGGTATAATTAATATAATGATTGAAATTAATATAATAATTTGTCTTTGAAATAATTACCTCACTCTGAAATCGAACCCGAGCCGCCCGATTGCCGGTCAGGTGTTCAGACCACTAAACTAAGCGGGGTGAGGATTTCAGAGAACAAATAATTTCTATATGTGTGACACACATATATTCGTCACCCAAGATACGGGTGTATCTAAAACTCTCAATAAGGCTCCCATAACAATACTGTTAAAGACCAGAAACATCCGTCAGTGATAAACATAATATGCAATTTATATTAGACAATATATTTTTATAAATTTGTAGAGCCCTGAAAGAAGACGGAAACTTGCCGTCGAAACGTAATTCTGAGGTGTTAAAGACATAAAAATTTAGGAAAGTGACTTCCTTTTAGAGTTCTAAGGGAAAAATGTTAATAAAGAATTGGGGACAAAAGTGAAGATATTATTTGTTTCATTGAAAATAAATTTTGACAAAGGAAGCATTTAAAATGTAATTTATTTAGATTAGTAAACTAATATAAAACGATTCTTTATTTCAGAGTATCCAAGTTATATTCGTTCAAGTCCACATATTTATGTAAATAATAATTCAAACAAAATAACAGGGTTATTCAAATAGAATGAACTGATTTCATGACGCATTGCTCCAGTTGTCAAGCATCATCATGAAATGAGTCCAATGGCCATTTGAAGGAGGAGTTCTCTAAGTTTTGAATGACTGCCACAGGGGCGATGTAGTCGTGTTTTTTAGCAACGTTCATTGTTCATATTCCATCGGAATGGCAAGTTACATTATCACTTTTAAGACAGGAAATAAAAGTGGATTGTGAGTAGAATACTTTGACTGGGCTGAATTATTATTACTTTTTATTAATAAAATATTGCATAATGAAATTGGTTCATGATATTTTAATAACCTTGTAGTTTATTTTATCGTACTCTATTCTACATAACCATCAAACTTTCCTACCCTGTAAATGTATTTTACTGTTTTACATCCACTTAAAACTAAAATATTCAATTTTTAATAATATGTGTCTTGTTTTAATTTTAGGAATTATTCATCAAATTCTTCTTGAGAATTATTGTTTTCCTGGTCTTTTAATGATTGGTACAGATTCGCATACACCAAATGGTGGCGGCTTAGGAGGCCTTTGCATAGGAGTAGGTGGCGCTGATGCAGTAGACGTAATGGCTGATATTCCTTGGGAACTCAAATGTCCCAAGGTCATTGGCGTTAAATTAACGGGTATGATTATTTGTTAATTTGTTTTGTTCAAATAGTTTAATAATAATTTATTTTTGAGAAAAAAAAATACAAAATTAATCTTTATTAATTGCCATTGTGAAATAATTGCCAGTACAAAATATATACACAAAGAAATGAGGTTATATGAGGGAAATAGCGTAAGAGCGAGAGTTGGAGGAAGTGTGTCAGAATGGTTCAAGGTTGAAATGGGAGTTAGGCAAGGGTGTACACTGAGTGCTAGTTTATTTAATATATATGTCTCAGATTTGGACGAAGTATTTTACTTAATTACATACTTTTTATATTAATTAGGTAAACTTTCTGGTTGGACGTCGCCTAAAGATGTAATCTTAAAAGTGGCTGGTATATTAACGGTGAAAGGGGGCACTGGTGCTATAATTGAATATCATGGACCGGGTGTTGAATCAATTTCATGTACAGGAATGGCTACGATCTGTAATATGGGCGCTGAAATTGGTGCTACAACATCATTATTTCCATTCAATCAACGTATGCAAGCGTATTTAACAGGTATATATTTAATTTTTGTAATATTCCTGGCAAGTGTTTTTTCTTTCAATGTTTCTTTTCATTTTATTTTTCACAGCTGTTTCATCATCCAACCTTGATGTTTTCCTAGAAAACCCCAAACATTTCTGACGTTGAATTGATTGAAGGTTTGTTACCTGTTATTGCTTTCCCCCCCCCTGGTTTTGAGTTTGAGACTTATTTTGAAGTTTATCATTTTCCCTAACCTCACTTTTCTTTATTGCATGTTTTGCAATTACAAGATTGAACTTTGTTCTAAGATTTCATTTTCTATGCCCTTAAGTTGGTGTATTTGGTTGTGTAGCAAATCTTCAACCATGAATAACTTTAGTAGATCTACAATAATGTTGTCTTCCCCAAGGGCCTTCTTGATTGCTTCTTTGGTTTCAGTCCAACTCAGTTCTTGCATTTTTAGTTTAGGACTTCTCAGATCTACTCTTACTTTCTCACCTTTTCAATTCAAAATCTCTTAAAAATATTTCATTCAACTCTTTTCAAGCACTCTTTTAGACTCAACAATAAGTTTTCACGACTTAACCATTTCACGTCTTTATAGCACGACTTGATCAGGAATTATCTAGTGGGCGCCATCTAACTTTATGCATTTCCTTTCTAGGGAACTTTCATTCATCTATACGCAGCAAAATCTATCAACCATAATCCGTTTTTATATAATTTTCAGATTAGATTTGCAGCAAAAGATGCAGCCAAATTGTAATCACAAGGAAAAAAAATACAGAATACTTGTTTCCAATTCTTTGAATATAAACATAAGCAGAAACAATGAAAAATGCATAAATTTTGTCAGATTCTTAGTTTCTTTTTTTTTAATATTCAACTCAAGTAATTATATAAATACTTTTCTTTTTAGCAACTAATAGAGACCAAATTGGTAGCGAAGCAGCCAGATATATGAAATTATTGACCCCGGACTCCGGCTGTGAATATGATCAATTAATCGAACTTAATTTAGATACACTTGAACCACATGTTAATGGACCATTTACACCGGACTTGGCGCATCCGATTGCCGATTTGGGGAAGAACGCGAAGAAAGCGAATTGGCCACTCGATATTCGTGTTGGATTAATCGGATCATGTACGAATAGCTCGTACGAGGATATGACACGTTGTGCGTCAATTGTGAAAGAGGCTATGTCCCATGGCTTAAAATCAAAGATTCCATTCAACGTTACACCGGGCTCGGAACAAGTTCGTGCGACGATTGAACGAGATGGTATCGCACAAATACTTCGAGATTTTGGTGGCACTGTAAGTTAATCAATTATATAAAATTGTATGTTAGGCAGATTGCCATGATCGTGTATTTTCTCTCCTTGGGTACGAGATTTGGGGGGGGGGGGGCTTGCGGGTAATTTTATCTATTTAATATTGCACTTATTTAGAAACTTGCTAGAATTTGAAATTCAAATTATTTACCGCCTTACATAACCTTTTCCTACCCTTACATAACCTCGTGATTTGTGATGACAACTTGATGGACACACGTAAATCTGCGAATAATAAAATGTGCAAATACTAATTTCTTTCGTATTTTAATCCTAAAAACTTTTGTTGAGAAGTTATTTTCCATCATGGAAAGAAACTTTATGGTCGGCAAACTCCTTAGCAAGATAATGCGAAGAAACAATGCATAACGGTGAGTACACATTGTTCATCGTATTTCATGAAGATTTTACAAAACATACATTTCGAGTTTAATATTTTGCGATAATTTTTTCCATGACAACATCAACTAACCGTCAATTTTCTGATAAATTATAGTTCTTACACAAAATTTTTTTAATATTTCCCAAAGATCAAATATTTATAACTTAATATATTTATAATATTTATATATTTCTTTATTTACACCGCGCACTGTTATTTTTTTATTTTTTCGAAGAACATTACAATGCCTTTCAAGTTTCATAATAATCGAATTTCATAATAATCGATTAAAGAGTGATTAACATTCCGAATCATTGAAACCACACTAGCATAAGTATAAGGGCATTAAGTCGTCTATTTTCGGGGCTTATAATTGAAAAATTGTCTTAGAATACCGATTCTGAATAGTTTTTGGTTTTTTTTTTATGTATAAAGAAATTGCACAGATACACAGAGGTCAGTGTTGATTGACAATCTCGTCAGTGAAACAGCTTCTTCTAGTTGTTCGATTAGTGCAAAGTCAGTTAAAAATCGACGCTGCGATTTTGAAACTTGATATTGGAATAGTTGTGTGTCAGAAAAGAATATTGGGAATTGTGGACAACGTATGGAAACCTTCTGTTACATTCGAGTTTCCGAAATCAGGTTAAGAAATTTTAGATTCCAATACAGTTGGTTCTCACGATTTAATTCGTTATCGTATTCTATAGAATATGATGTTGCTTTTTGTATGTATTGTGTTGTATACGGCATTGAACATGACGGGAAAAACGAAAGTGCGTTAGAAAAATTGGTTAAAAACCTTTCAAAAATTGGGAAAGAACACTGAAATTTTTTTTAAATCACGCTCAACTTGCCTATAATAAAAAATGCGAGCTTGATATTGAAAATTTACGTGATATTCAAGCGGCAGACACAAACCAATTGATGTTCAACTTGATACACTAAAAGAAAAATCAAAGAACGATGCCATTAAGAAATTAACACTTATTGTCAAAGCCATCATTTTATGTGGCAAGCAAGGAATCGCACTACGTGGACACTGAAACGACGGACGACTTATCTAACATTCAACAGGGGAAATCGTGCTGAAGTGGATGATGATTTAAGACATCTCACCTTTTTAGTTCAAAACGCTATGTACACCAGCAAAACACTTCAAAATTAAATCATTGACATATGCCATAACTTGAGTACAAGGTACATTGACGTTAACAACGTAATGAATCGCAAGGATTTTCAATATTAGCGGATGGAACAACAGGCATCAGAATTGTTCATTTTACCCTTTGTGTTCAGTACTTCGACCAATCATCAAGAGGATTTCCTAGTATTTATTCCCGTCACAAAATATACTGGTGAAGAGTTGGCAAAAAACATTAATTGATTATCTTTTCAAAATTGGTATCGATTGCTTTTATTGGTATGGCCAGGCTTATGATGGAGTCCAGCTATGAGTGGTGAATTCCATGGAGCGCTAGCTCATGTACGCAGAGGCGGCGTAAGGCGTGGGCGACGTGGGCCACGGCCTCGCGGTTTGAGGGGCCTCGCGATTTTATAAATCTGTCTTCATTCGCGAGCAGAGGGCCTCGCAAAATGAATCTTGCCCACATAAATTTATGATCTTGCGCCGCCACTGCATGTACGATTCAGTTTTTCATTAGCAATATACGTACATTGCTCAGTCCATAGCTTGAATCTCGCCATTAATTCATCTGGCGAAATGCACTGGGAATTATTGGATCTTTACACATTTTTTTTCGCTGGCCCAAAAGATTAGACGTTTTGAAAATCGAAATAGCAAAAACTGAAAATGAAAGTCGGAACCAGAGGTTGACATCTGTATGCCCAACAAGATGGGCTGAAAGCCCATCATTTAAATTGAGTTCCTTTTTACTATATGCCGCACTAATTCGCGATTGATACCGGTCTCAGGAGTGTTTTTTCTCATAACGACTCTCCAATTTCAATGAACTCGCTATTAAATAATTTGCCAGTTCCTCGAGTATTGGCATTGCGTTCCCTTCCTCTTTCACGGCGGTTCCTTCATGGTTGAGCTTTCTGGCTTTGGACACAATCTGTTGACATATTGAGTAGACGAACAATTTTACATTGACGTTTTCCTTGACGAAACATTTCAAAAGTACTAGGAGGTTTGTTGGACATACTGAAAATACATAGTAGTTATACCGGAAGAATATTTTATAGTACAAAGTCGAATTCAACAATAACAAAAATTATTTGTTTATGATACACTTCGTGACACGATGCATTAAAATTTGTCTGCCTTGTTTTTGGTCAGCCCGTAAATTAGGAATGATGCTCATGTCATTTCCATTTAAATACTAGTTTTAAAAGTTCTAGTAGTTCCAGTATTCTTAAATGTTTAGTCTGCATCATTTGTTGGCTCCCATTCTGTTGATCTGTTGACTCCCAAGTTTATTTACTTCAGCATTATTCACTAAATTGGATAAATAGCCTTATTTATTTTCTTCTTTTGAGGCACTTCTTGTCTATTCATGTTTTCTTTGCGAAATTTTCCTTTAGTTTTTATTGCTTCTCCAGCTTCTTTAAATCTAATACTTTTCGTAACCCTTCTCTTCATTCTATATTCATTTTTCTTCCCCAATCTGTTTACCTTCCTATATCCATCTGATTGACATTTCTTTTATAATATTTTGTATTTATCTATTCTTCTTATTAATATTATTGTGCTCTTACATTTTTTTATTATTTACGTGTGACATTTATATTTGATGTAAATTTTATACACATCTAGGTATTGGCAAATGCTTGTGGTCCCTGTATTGGTCAATGGGATAGAAAAGATGTGAAAAAAGGAGAAAAAAATACAATAGTAAATTCGTATAATCGAAATTTCACCGGGCGAAATGATGCTAATCCTGCTACACATGCATTTGTTACATCACCAGAACTTGTTACAGCGTTGAGCATCCTAGGAACTCTAGATTTTGATCCAACAAGGCAAGAACTTACAGGTGACAGAGTTTTTTAAACGTTTAATTATATTTTTGTTTTTTTAATCGTTAATCAACTTTTTTAACAAGACAGCAACAAGAACCATCTCGGGAATGCTCGACAGATTGGAGACATATGGGATTAAACTTTTTGTAAGACTAACATAAAACGTAATTTCTACAGTGCATTGTCGTTGAAATCAGTCTTCTTTACTACCAATTAACCCTCTTGCTACCAATTTTTTTCTTTTGTATTTCAAATCTATTCTGATTTTCTGTGTGTCGCTATGTGCGAAAAACATCAATTATTGCTCAATTAGGTTTTTTAGACATGGGGTTGCTTATAGGGGTTGCAGGATATACAGCCCCATTGGTATTTTTGTTCGAAAATATGTATCCCAATGATTTAGAATAATAATACAGTAAGAATTATGACAGCGCACGATGGGGGTCTATTCGGACAAGGCTTAGCACGCCTTTGCTAGAGATGATTAGTCAGATGAATGTAAGCTTGTTGCAAGTGGCGTAAGTTTATAGCTTAGTATACAAGAATATTTTACATATTTATTTACAATGACAGCTTAACAATTACTACTGAAATTTTATTTAATTTCTTTTTCTTTGTGAGTTACTTTTTATAACCATTTATCTGCAGCAATTTAAATATAGCTATTACAGAATTGCAATGATAAGAATATAAGATCATTTCTAAATAATTTTGGATTCTCCGTACACGGTAGGAGGTCCGCTTGGTGCATAATCTATTTCGTAAATTCAATATGCAGTGGTAATCACCTAACAATATATATATGTCTTTACGCCATATCTTGTAGTGCTAATTATTTTCCAGGAATATTTTGGCGCAAACAGAGGTAATTACGTTAAACAACAATTAGACTTCACTTTCTCCAGAATAAACATCATCACTTTCACTGTAGCTGTCATCGTCTTCTAAATTAATAATTTATTTATTTACTTCTTCAAAAATGTCAATTCGTGATTCATTTTATAGATAGTCATCCTCCACTTTTATAACATGGTGACACCGCTTTTGCCACCCTTCTTGAGTCAGTCAGTTAAACTCATTTTTAGCAAGTTCTGCAGCATCTTGTTACTTAAATGTAATTTTATCGCAGCGAATTTATTCTTTATTGTAGTCCAGACCAGCTCAATCAGGTTTAAGTCAGGATGATACGTCTGGTAGGCGGATTGCGATATACCACGATGTTGAAATAAATTATAAATGATTCATTTTAATAATTTCGTATAAGGGTCGAGCTGAAAGGGTCATGTTTTTGATTAATCATTTGATCATGTCTGCTTTTGGAGCAGTAGAGGTTGGCGCCGGATTTATCTGGAAGGTGCGTTATCTGTTACAACTACTGAATTTGGTGGAAAATTGGGTGTCAGCTTTTGTTCTAACCATTTGCCGTAATTTTGGCTGTTCATTTCCGAATGATAATCGGCTGTTTTCGTCCCTTAATCGTTAATAAATAATTAGGAATAAATTCCATATCTCTTCCGGCGTACTCAATAATAAGACATGGACCTTTTCAAATATTTACAAACAACCCTTTTTTTGTCTCGTCAGTTCTTATGTTTCATCTATGAACATAATTGGACGATATTAATTTATTAACAGAATATTTGATTTTTTTAAACATAATTGATGCTTAATATTCGTATATCTGATTTTTCAATTAAAAACTCTTTCGTTATTTTGAGTTCTTGGTAATATGAAACCCATTTGTTCCAGAATAATTCTAACCGATTCATTTGATCGCTTCCAACCCAATACCTTCTTCATTTTTTGTGCCAATCTTGAGATTCTCACACGATATCCTTCGGTTTTATGGAAGTCTTGTATCATTTACCGAATGTCACATACTGATTTTCCGGTAAATCGGTGACATAACTTGTACGTTTCTTTCGTGGCGAAGAAAATTTTATTTCCTCGATGTTTGCCACAGAAGTTCTTCCTTAATTATTCTCTCATGGAGATATATTTATGGAAATAACAAAACTTAAAAGTTATATAAATTGAATAAAATCTATATCATGCCTGGTGGTTTTGATGTCTGCTCCTTTATTTTAAATTGTGTCATCTTCACTTCTTAAATTATTAAAATATTGTAATACTTTGTAAACAGTTTTAGATAGGTTCGACGTGATTATGCGTTATTTGCACTGTGCTGACAATAATAAATTGGAAAAAAATATAAAATGGCGAAACTGCGTCCATTGATGAATTTATTGAAACTTATGTACTAAAACCATTTTGTGTCTGAACATGAAATCGTCTATAATGAAAGTATGATTGAATATTATGGACGCCACGGATGCAAGCAGTTTATCCGTGGTAAACCCATTAGATGTGGCTATAAAGCTTGGTGTATCAGCACGTAGTTTAGATATCTAATAAATTTTGACATCTATCAAGGAACAATGCCAGGAATAGCAGAACATGCCAAGAAGTTATATGGCAAAACAACCGCTCTTTTGCCAATTGGCAAAACAACTGCTCTATTGTTGAAGTTCATAGAACGGTTTCCACCTGAAATAAAAGTACTTCCATTCAGATTCTATTTCGATAATTTGTTTACCTCAATGGCTGCACTAATTCACTTGAAAACACAAGGCTATGGAGCTACTGGCACTATGCGTGAAAATAGGGTACCCAAAAGCTGTCCTATAAAAGAGAGGCACATTCGAGTATGCAGTGACCAATGTGAACGATATTTCAGTTATGCAGTGACATTCGAGTATGCAGTGACCAATGTGAACGATATTTCAGTAATTGTCGCTTAACGGAAGGATAACAACAGTGAAAAGATATTCAGCTGCAGATAAAAAACATATCCATCAAAAGACCGAGGAATATCGCTATTTACAACAAGTTTATGGGTGGCAGAGACTAGATGGGTGCTTATAGAATTGGCGTGAGAGGTAAAAAATGGTAGTGGTCGATATTCACTTGGTTAATGGACATGAGTATACAGAATGCGTGGGTATTGAAAAGAGTAGCAGACAGCGACATTAGTTAGCAAGAATTCAGACCACATATTGCACAGTGCTATCTAACACGATACTAAATGCTGCCCAAACATGGAGGACTCCCGCAAAGTTCTGGACCAACATCATCGCAGATCATATCAGAAATTCAGTTTGATAGAACAGATCATTTTATCGAATTTATACCTGGCGGAAAAAGACGCAGTTGTGCGAGCGATCACCATAAAGGAAGTGCAGTTCATACGCAGTGCCAAAAATCTGGATTGTGATTTTTCACCGAAAATTATAAAGAGTTATTATTGATAAAGTGTTTTTCAATAATTCTTTATAATTACTTTTCACTTTTCAATGCCTAGCGTTCCATATTTGGTGTAGTCCACGTGCTCTAGGTTTAACTTCATTAAAATATGAGAGAACTAATATTCTAGCGGTCGTACCAATGGCGTAATAAAAACATTTTTAATTCTTCATTTTTTTTTTCTTCATTCATGCATAATACTTATTTTGTTCATTTTTTTTTATTTGAATAGATTAAAAACAATACCATGAAAAGTTAGCAAATATTTATAAATATATACATAAAAAAAAAACCGTAAAAAACTACCATAAAAAATAAGCAAATTTGAGAAAATTCATAATAAAGATGATTGTCGTTTGCTTCATCATCGCTAGATTCTTCCGCTGAAGAAGTATATTCATCAAAATCTCCGGTGTTGACAACGAAACACAAATGATCAGAAGTGTTGTCCAATAGATGCTCCTTTTTAATATATTGGTTTGCAATATTATCGCCATGGTCACATACTTTTTTCATTCTTCAGCTGTAGCCATTGCAATAAAAAACACCGACCTGATGCAAACATTCCCAATTCATTTGGAATAAATCCATTTTGACCACCAACATGTGTCCGTATCAGACGCCTTCCTTTTGAGTCTTTTTAAAATCAAATTTTGAACCGATACTTTTGATCCGATAAGTCCACTCCACCCATTATTTCATTATAGAGCACAATTGTTTCTGGTCATTGTTCTACGTGTTCTCTGACCATCCTTTTGTTTGTGTGTATTGTATTTTACATCAGTGTTCGTAGACTTTGGAATTTATCGCTAATGTGCTCACATTATTACACAAGAATTGGGTCTTATTTTTCCGCTATTTTCAATAAAATATTCGCTTTAACTTACGATATAAGTATGTAGCGATATAAGTATTCCTATTGCATGATGTGGAATATTGTCCATCAATCTAATACTTGCGATGCAGCGACGTAATGCTAAAGTTATTCGTAGTCCACAGGTTATAGTGATTAGTGAAGTTAGAACCTTTACCCTTAATTGTATTGTCTTATTCTAGAATATATATTGAGGTCATACACATATTCAGTTTCCTCATCGCAGAAGTAGTTGGGCGCGATTCCGAGCAATTACAGTTTTGATAGCCTCATTTCCTAAGGATTTATGTATTGACCTATAGTTAGCCAAACTAGGAACTCTGTTGTAAGTTGTAATAAGTACTGTTCTTAATAAAAGTATAATTTCACCTGTATCTGTTGGGGATATCTATATTCTTTTAGCTGTTAGCTTTTCTCAGTACATTGGTCAATAAATATAATCAAACTACATACAAACGCTTATAAAAATACTTCAACTTCATCCGATTCACGACTAATTTTCGCATGTCCTCGATGCTCTGACATCGAATCTAGGTCTAAGTGTTAGCATTCCAGGAAGTTACATCAGGCGTGGTCATGGGCCTAGCGTCTTCCGTTTCCTCATCAGAGTCGTGGGATTATAGAGTTCCCAAAAAAAAATCCACTGGGACAAATAGTCTCAAGTCAAAATTCCCATATTTCATTTATTCTCTGGTACTTGTATGTCCCGTCGATAGCGAAGAAGTTAACATCGTAAATGTTATGTTATTAATTCATTAAGAGATGTTGTATTCATTTATACACAACTATTTACATTATTGTTTCTTACTTTTCTCTAATTAATCATTTTCAAATAAATAGGAGCTGATGGTAAAAATTTCCGTCTAAGTTCACCATATGGCGATGAATTACCTAAAAACGGTTTTGATTCCGGCGCAGATACATATCAAGCACCACCGGCAGACGGTAGCGGCAAATCAGTACACGTTGATTCTAAATCACAGCGCTTACAATTATTGGAACCGTTTGATAAATGGGATGGAAAAGATTTAACCGATATGTTAGTACTGATTAAAGTCAAAGGCAAATGTACAACGGATCATATTTCTGCTGCAGGCCCATGGCTCAAATATCGTGGTCATTTGGATAATATTTCCAATAATTTATTCATAGGGTATATTATTTACATATCGAACACATAAATTTTGTATTAATATGTTTTGTGATGTTTTAGAGCCACAAATATTGAAAATAATGAAATGAATAAAATAAAAAATCAATTAACTGGTGAATGGGGTGCAGTACCAGATGTTGCACGTCATTATAAAGCGAACAAAATGCGATGGGTTGCGGTGGGCGATGAGAATTATGGCGAAGGCAGTTCCAGAGAACATGCAGCACTCGAGCCGCGTCATTTGGGTGGAAGAGCGATTATTGTTAAATCGTTTGCGCGTATTCATGAAACAAATTTGAAAAAGCAGGTAAGAAAAGAAAATATTTCTATTTCATAAATTGCAATTTAATTTTTTCTGTTATTCAATTCATTTTACTGAGATTGTCCACTAAGAATTTGATGATTGTCGGAAACTCGTTATGGAAACAAATGTTTTGTGTGACTTGATAATACTGATGGGTTCTTCAGTTATGAGGTACTTTATTTAAGGTCTCACTATCATGAAATGATGGATTTAGTTTATTTTCAAATACGAAGAGAATCATTATTTATGAAGAGTCCCTTTTTTCAAAGTTGTCGTTTTTGTTTATTTTCAAACCAGGAATTTCTCTTTTTCTTTTCAAAAGAAGAGTTCGTTTTTTTCTTTTCAAAAGAGGATTTCCTTTTAAAAAAGAGCAGAGTTAACTCGATGATAATATTTGTGTAAAACTTAACGATAAGGAGAAGAGGATTTGCTTTGTATGATGTATCGGCTTCGGCTGTCATGTCCGTGATGAGTCTCATTTATGTGATATTTCATTTGAGGTCTCATCATGATCAAATGAGAGTTACTCTTTTTCAAATATGAGGAGATTCATTATTTTTTCAAATATGAAGACTTTCCTTATATTATGTGAGGAGTTACTTTTTTACTTCCCGTCCACATCAGTGATGAGGAAGGGAAGGTATGGTACGGGAAGTATTGCAATCGTACAAAATTTCACTCAACAGATCTTCGTTTGAGGTCTCCTAAAACCATTTGATTTTTTAAATGTCTGAGCGCGTGTGACTGGGTGTGTGCCTGTGAACACGATAGCATCCAAACACTTCGACCAATTTCAATGAAACCCATGTACGTCTGAATATGTCCCGAAAGGGTGGAAATTATAGTCACAATTAACAGTTGTACTATACGTGGTAAATCACGAAGTAAAATACGCTTTCAATTGATATTTTATCATGGATTATCACAAAGTAACTCAATCAAAGCTTGACTCAATCAATGTATATTTTTTATTTTCTTATCTACTTTCGTCTATTTTCTTATCCACAAATCATTACTATCATTTTCATGTTTATTTATAAGTGTAGTTAAGCATAATTTAAGTGAACTATTTTGGCAGGGATTACTTCCATTGACGTTTTCAAATCCGAGTGATTACGATAAAATTCAGCCAACTGATAAAATCAGTTTACTTGGATTAGCGAATTTAGCGCCTGGAAAACCGCTTAATTGTGAAATTAAACACGACGATGGTAAAACGGAAACATTCAAATTGAACCATACAATGAACGATCTTCAAATTACATGGTTCCGTGCCGGAAGTGCTTTGAATCGTATGAAAGAATTAGCAAAATAAAAAGATTCTGTTTTATTTGTATATTAAATTTGTTATTGTGTAAACTAAAAAAATATGTTAATTCTTGTTATGGTTATACATTTCAATGCCAAGTGAAATATTACCTTTGTGATTAAAAATAAGATTTAAATTTTTGTCAGCGTAAACAATAACAATTAAATTTATTTTAAAATACATATTGTTTTATTATAAAAAGACTCGCCGCATTCGTCCAATTATTCACCAGGTAGATGTTATATTTGGAGCTTGTTAGCGAAAAATAAAAGTTTTAATATGTTCGATAAAAGAATTAAATATTTTTACCAATCTTTGTGCCTTGCAAATAGAATATTGGAAAATGACGTCACTACTTAAATTATGATTTCAATATGAAAAATCGTATAATTTCTGCTCAATTTATGAAGAGTCCCTGTTCAATATGATTTTGTTCAATAGGTGTCCTATTATACGACAATAATGTTATCTACAATTTAATTAACTTTACCCTGATAATTTACATTAAATTCGATTGTTTTTATAATTAACTTTCATAAAAATATGAAGTAAACGGTTTACTACAACAATGAAGTAAACTACATAGTTAAACTCGGGTTAAGAATAAACATTCGCACAACTGCGATAAAAAAGTTTTCATTATATGGGAAGTAATTAAACAATTTTCAAAAATTCCCATTTGTATGAGAATACTTAATCATCTGTATAAATTTCAGTATCAAAATGAAAATTCTGGAATTTTTTCTGCTATTACCAATTTACTCAGAAGAATACTCAGAAGAATAACGTATAATATTTTATTATATGAAAGTTTTTATACTATTTATTACTTTACATAGGACTTATGTAAATTTACATAGGACTTAGTAAAATAGGTCTAATGTTAATACCTATTAAAATAATTAATTTCAGTAAGTAAATTATTGTGTGTTGTTTAATATTTTTTAAGTTGCTAAAAATATAGGAATTTCAACACAACCTATAAAACCTTATCTTTGTCTGAATAATTCCGTATATTAATTGTAGGTAGATTTCAAAATAGATATTATTTCAAGGCATTTACATGTGAAAACGGATTTTTATATACATTAAAAGTAGCAAACCGTTCTTATAGTACTATATTATAAAAGATGATTTTAGAATCAATATTAATAATATTTATAACGTTTTCGTCGACTAAAGGTAAATACATTTAATTTGATAAATTAATTTTCATTAGCAAGTGCGAAATGTATAGACTATATTAAGTAATTAAATTCTATTATGATTTAGAAAATGTTAATGGATCGCCAAAAAATCGTTCATTAGCAGGCTGAACCCCTCAGCAGTTTAGAAAACCACAGAAACTATAATGGTATCTAAACTAGTTAAATATAATGGTATCTATCTAACATCTACGTCCATCGTAGTGAGCGACGTGTGGTGACTACAGAGGACGTTGACGTTGAACAGGGCAATCTTCTGATCTCTGTATTATTCGTTTAACCGTTGATTTCCAGGTCTGTTGATCGTTCGCTTGGCACGCTGCTTTAGTGAAGGCTGTTTCTGTTTCGAAATATTGGTCAGTCGAGTTGGGAATCGGCCTCGCTTCCTTATCGCTTTCGGTCATCCCTGAACAACAAGTTTTTCCATGCTGTTGTATCAAGAGATGTACCCAAAAAATTTCAAAATTCGTCCATATGTCATTGATGACAATCTTTGTAAGGGTTTGATCGTATTTAAGATGGAGAAAATTGTTCCTCTAGCTGCCCAGGGAACTTGCAGCATCATGTGCCAGACCCACATTTCAAACGCATCTATTCTCCTGATGTTCGAACGGATTACCCAAGTCTCTGCAGCGTAAGAAAAAACCGGGAAAAGTAGTGCATTTACAAGGCTTGTCTTCGTTTTCCTAATGATATTTTGATGTTTCCAGTTTTTTTCTAGCTTTATCATGGCCGGGCGGGCAATTTTAATTCATCATCGTATTTCCAAATCACAAGAGCGGACTTATAGACCATGGAGCCCAAATACCCAAATTTTTCGACGACTTCTAAGGTAGCCATTGATTTTCGCTATCTCGGTCTGCTATCTTGACTTTTGTCTTGTAGGCATTTATTATGAGGCCATAGTCTCGGCTTACGCTTCCAGTCTTTAAAGAAGCTCTGAAAGCTCTTTGGTGCTGTTAGCTATCTATCAGAAAAGTATCATACGCAAATCGAAGGTTTGAAAAGCGTCTTCCACTAGTCTTCACTCCTCCGTTCCAGTTCTCTAAAGTGCTCCGCATCACTACTTCGCTATAAATATTGTAGAGTAGAGGTAAAAGTAAACATCCTTGACGAACGTATTTCCTAATGCTACATTTTGCGGATAATGAGAGTGATAACATGATATGGTACTCCAAGTTCTGCTAAAGTCGCCCATATCCTGGGGCAACGAACGTTATCAAACTCTTTCCCGTAATCTACGAAACATAGATATATCGGTACCAAGTATTCTTGGGCCTTTTTTATAAGCTGCCTCGCATTTAAATTTTGTTTTCGGGTCCCTCATCCTTTTACAAAGCCGGCCTGTTCTGGTGCTATTTGACGTAGCATGAAGGCTTGTAGCCTCGCTTTAAGAATATACAACATAATCTTGCTGGAATGTGATATCGTGGCTATCAGACGGTAATTTTCGCAGACTTTTCCTGACCCTTTCTTATGTAGGGAAAGCAGTACTGAAGTTGATCAGTCCTCTGGCCATAAGTCTGTTTTCCAAATCTTGTGACACAGTGTGAGGAAGATTTTCTGCCTCTTTTAATCAAGAGCCTGCAAGACCTCTGCTAATATTTTGTCGATTATCTCATCTATCGACTTACCTCATCTATCAGTATATCCGGTCCTTCCTCATAATCCCCTGAAGTTTCACAAATAGTATTCGGGTCAGCATATAGCCACAGTAATCTTTCCACGCTGATGCAATTTGGTCTAGTTCTATATTCAAACAATTAAATTGATCTTTAATTGCTCAATGTCGGGATTTGAACTCCTGAGTGATAGAACGTATCAAGGTCTTTGGAGTTATTGGTATCAGCGTAACTCTGAATTTTTATACAAACGTTCATCAAATATTTATTTTTGTTCCCGCGCGTAGCAACTCGTATCTCCCAATTTAAGGATTGGTACAGTTTCCGATTTATACCAGTGTCAAGACTTGATTTGATGTTCCCGGGACTTTGTTCCCAAATGAGGTCTATTGTTTCCGTGATAACCAAGACTGTCTAACAGTATTTTGGTCTTCTTTAGGTATTTCTCCTAAAGTTGTGGCTAGAGGCTTTTTCACAGCCTGCCATATATCTTTAGTATTTTTTGTTTGAAGTTTGCCATCACCTACAAAAATATCGCTTGCACAATCTGTCGACAGTGCTTAATCAAGATGTAATCTATTTGATTCCTCGTGTGCCCATCAGGAAATTTCTAGGTGTGTCATCTATGTTTGATTCTCATACATCGAAGACATTGGTCGTTCATGAATCGCCTCAAAGGCCAGCACAAAGTTGTTGATTTGCTTGATACCATTACACCGACACCATGGCTCTTTCTATCTAGTGCATTGGAATTGTGTATTCCGGAGATGAAATTGACACTGATCTGCCAAGGGGTTTCTATAATACTCGACAAATCAATTTTGCCGCGCCTGATTTGAAATTTTCTTTGCTTATTGAGTACGCGTACATTCCACGTGGCAAGACGCATTTGGTTTTTCCTGGTCATATATTTCGCATGGGAAGCCCAGTTACCCACTTTCCCATGCGCAGTTGCATATTTCACACTGCCTACTCTGGACGTAGAGCAGCGTCGGATGCTAACCGGATTATCTGATGGTGTCTCTATTTTAGGGAACATTTCCATGAGTTCTGGATGATGTAAATCCTTTAATCAGGTGGTTTCACGTTTTCTTCCTGATCCTACGCTGTTGATTGCTATAACCATTTTTCCGCCTTTAGAAACGATTTCTCATTTCAAAGACAAGAGAGTGCCCTAGTCCAGCAAACTGGTTTTGTTGCTTATTCCGGCAACACCTTGATCTCCTTCTATTTTTTCTTCAAAACTCTAGAATCTGAAATAGGGCATTGTTTACCAAATCTATTACTTCTCATTGTACCAGTGATTTGAATTCTCTTATACTATTAGTTTGTGTACGTCAGCATCATTGATATAACATCTTCATCAAAATGCTCTACAGGTGTTTTTACACTATTAGGAACTGTTGTCATTGATTGCCATTCTTCACTCAAATTCTGCAAACCACGGTTCATTTTCCATTTGAACGCCCCCGGTTTATTTTTCTTTGATGCAGCCTTGCTAGAAGCATCATTATAATTCTTTCATTTTGTTGCTTTTGGGTATCCAGGAGTTTTGGGTTCAGGTACAAAGTGCTCTTCAGGTTGTAATTCTTCTATTTCAGGTTCACCTGGAGTAAAATTAACACAGTCTAGCAAAGCAGAAGCATTTTTTGGTTCGGAGGTACGTTATCAACATTTACATTATCTTCTTCTCCAGAGCCTTCGTCAGTCAGGTCATCTGTTGCATTTGTTGGTGGTAATAACGTTACATTTATTTCATTTGCAAATCAGACATCATCATTGCCTTCAATGCAATCTAGAACAGCTTTTCTCAACCTTTGTTTAGTTCGCGGACTGGTAAAAATTGTCAAAAAATCTCACAGGCTAGCGGTTTCCTTCTGGAACGAGCACCAAATGTAACCGGAACCAGTTTATAGTTTAACTACCTAAACACCAGTTTTACACTTTTAACCTATTGAGGCACTATTCAGAGTCACAGAAATAATATTTGAACATTATAAGTAAAGCAATAATGACTTGTAACACCTACCCGTCAACTCGAAGACCAGCAGATTCATCCATTTTCCACAAGGCAGACTCACTTTCAAATAGGTCAGCTCTAATACAAACCTACCAATAAAAAAGCATGACACACTAACAGTTAGGCTATGCTGCTAGTGGTGATGCCCTCAACTCAAGGTTTTTAGGTCTAGATCCCATACATGTCACTAATCCTTCTGGAAGGACGTCCTTAACTGGGTTAATAAATATTTTGTTATTGTCTATTGGGCATCTTAGTATAAGTGCATAAAAGTGCTATATTTAAAATGTTTTTATATTAGCATATATATAT
>WYDF02171018.1:0-22149 GCA_009867245.2 Adranes taylori
ATCAGGTGATCGCAAAAATTGAGATCTTTCGATTTGCTTTGCGAAATGTTTTCCAAACAAAGCACTAAAATTTATCGGTGCATCATAAGTGAAAATCATTTTACATTTTTGATAAATTGCATCAGATTTGATGACAAAATTCAAAGAAATCGGGAAGACAAGTTTTCAACTAAACCTCGCTTATTTATGAGCTTTTCAGGAGTACGCTGTGGTTAACTTCCGAATCATTCCACATCTACAATGATAAGCCCATATATCCCATATATTGTTGCTCCGATTGTACTCCTTTAAATGGTCTATAAATTCAGCGACCTTCAACCAGACGCCTCAGATCAAACAACCTATTTATATTTTTATTAATCTCCAATCTTATTCTTACCAGTAAGAATCTTTCGGCATAGATCACAATTTCTAGATCCGACCTACCAACTCTTTTCTTCGATCGACGTCAGTAATGACATGTGAGGAGGAACAATAAAGTCAAATCCCAGCAACTACAGAATACCAGATGCTAGAATAATTACGTATTTCTTCGAACTGTAATACCACAAGAATTACTAAGTCCAGATAAGGGACACCCATCGTCACGGGGTCTCCGTTCGCCTTCATCGAAGTCCTCAACACTTCGTTCAAAGAAGAAAACACAGCATTCTTACATTAATTTATTCCTGCTCGCACATTTAATTATCGATACACCTCTGTAGAAAAATAATGGGACGGATATTTTTTAATGCAGCTGTTTCTTTCATAATTGAGTTGTAAAATAAATTCAAAAAGATTGGCAGTCAATTAACGAGTTCGTATAAAGCCATATAATTTATAAAATAACAACTAGAAAATGAAAACCATTTAATTAGCTGAGGCAAGCGCAAAAAAGGAAACGCTTGTCACCACAAACTATTATAATGAGCTGGATTTGAAAGATCAGCCCGATTAGGCAATATATGTTTAGATATAGAATTTTATGTAAACAATAGTAGCTATATCTTCTATAATTAACGTCAAATCGGATCGTCTTGGCTCGAACACAGCCCTAGTTATAACGTAATATGAAACAATAATTGTATCAAATTTTATTTTATGTAGTATAAAGTAAAACTTCTGACTTTCAGTACATAACAAAAAGTTCATGGCTTACGGCCTCATGAAGATTTTTAATCAATTTGTTTAAACTTCGTCATAAAAGCGGAGAAAAGAAAATAAAATTTTTGTTTAGTTTTTTGTGTCTTATGTTTTTCTGTTATTTCTAAATATATTTAAACAAATGCAACACGTTTCACATATTTATCTAAAACATTAAAAATAAAACAGTTTTCATAAGATTGTTTTTAGTACAAGTATGTGCATGTACAAGAACAACGTTACATAACAGTCAATGTACTACTACAGAAACTAAATTATAAACTGTGTACGGCTATATATATATATATATATATATATATATATATATACAATGACTCGATTAGAAATAAAATAGGAACTTGTTGTTTACTCTAATTATCTCATTAGTGCTAATTGCAGGCAATTATAGATACGAGCTTACGAGATATATCGTAAAGCATAGGAATTGAGATATTAAAGGGATGTGCACCGACTGTAGAATAGAGAAAAGAGATTTTTTCACACATTTGAGGTTTACTTTTTTTCTTTGGATAGAATTTAGAACAAAGATAAATCCGGATAATTGATAAAACAAAATATATTCTATTGTCAATTACTTGTTTATAGCAATTTATACACTTCATATTTTTGCAAAAAATAATTTATAGGTTTTTTACTCTATAATTTGAGTATGATTCTCCTTTTGTAATGTTATCAAACGGAAATTGGGGGGATCTGTCCGGGATCCGCAGGGATCCGTCATAGGAACTTTCTATCCGTTATTTTTATTAATGGCCCTTGTTTAGATTTGTAATAAATTGAAACGGCTTATTTGCTGATGAAACTATATTTTTCTGCAGCTTTAAAACCAAAACAGAAGCTATAAATAGTGTTTCTGCTATTCAGTTAATGAATAAGGACTAGTTCTCTGCAAACGTACTAACTCTAAATACAAATAAAACATAGTACGTTGTTTAACATGCGCAATTAATAATCCGTATCAGGTGGAATTTCTGGGCCTTTGGATTCATCCTAAACAGAACATTTTTACAGACTTACAAAAACGTAAACGGGTGCTTTACTTTTCATAAAAACTGTCCAATTCATTACAAACCCATCTAAAAAACATGAATGTAGATCAACAAGTGTGAGCTTTGTAAGGGCCTTTTCTACTTGTTGGCTCGATGATAGCTTAAAATTTTTTACCTTCATTAGTAAATGTGGAGTAATTAATTTTAGAACAGCGGGTGCTAAATAAGGAGAAACACATAGCTTAACGTCTAAATAAGAAATCGCTTATATTGGTAAAGTTAATCAGTCTTATATAATTAAATCTATAATACGTAATTGTAAATAATAAATAACTGAATTGTGCATGTACAACAAAAATGAATGTTATAGCATTTAATTAAATGAACCTGTAACATATACATGCATTTTAATTGATATTTATGACACTGCTTGCGCCGCGAACCACTTGAGGTACTTTGTACAAGTGGCACTTTGTACGTAACAAAAATGCAAGCTAATTTTTGCTAGTTTACACATATCTTGTTTTGATTATGCGAAATACTATACGTATGAAATTCCATACGTAAGTCATCTAGCATTTATCAATATTTTAATTACATCATTGATGCAAAATCTTTTCCACTGTTGGCTCGATGATAGCGGTTGTATATTAGCAAGTTTTTGTTTTTACCGTAAAGCGAAAATACTGATAATCCGAAGCACATTTTAATTTGCAATTAATTTGATACATTTTAATTTGCAATTATATTTTCCGAAAGGGTATTTTATTAAATGGGCTTGGAGTCTTTCTTTATTTAAGGGACAAGAACAATATATAAAATTATATAATAATATATCATGATATAATATAAATATGAAAAATGTCAACTCATTTATTACGATACCTTTTGCGATTATCATGGAGTACAAGCACCGTAGTACTGATCCTCCATATAACCCGACTGCTCTGAAGGCAAATAATACCATAATTACATTCAATACTTAGAGATATCGGGAGTATGGGAACCGTGGCTCTCATACTCCGAGACTCTCATTCCCGTTAGTTTGATGAATCAATAAACAATAATGTTAAAAGTTGAATTATGCGACTACCTGGATTTCAAAAAATGATTATCATGAACATTTAACCAAAATGAGTATTAATCTGTTAAATAAACAGGAAAATATATGAGCAAATAATGTCTTGGAGTCTACAGATTTGATTAACCTGTATTTTCCAGACATTACACTGTTTACTCGTTTAATAGTAGATAAATTTGAAAAGAGAATAAAACAGTATTTATTGAAAATCCGCTCTTTAGTGTCGATAAATTTGATGCAGCCAACATTCGGGGATTGATTTTCTCAGTTGCTTAATTTGATGTCTTAATTTTATTTATGTCTAAATTATATTATCATTTTAACATGTTATCTTGACCTGTATAAACCTAACTATCCACTTATCATTGCATTAATCAGAGACATGGGATGTTACAAATCGATATATAAATAAATTATCGTGGATGGATGTTAGAGATTCATGAACCGGAAGTAGAGTTTGTTATAGAAATACGAAGTTTAATCTGGCCTAGTCAAAATGGCATGTCCTGATATAAAATCAAGAAACAAGGACTTTTTTTCTACCGAAGTACTTGATCTTCATGGTTTTTTAATTTCTTTTGTTTTATTTAGACATACTATGTAGATCAGTGGTTCTCAACCGGTGATTCGCGGAACACTTGCGTTACGTGAGGTTAGGGATAGCCTTTCGCCAACATGTCAAAATTTGTATTCAATATTTGTTACATCAAGTTACAGGTTTTCGTTACATGACGAATAAGAATTTATTACATGTTCATATTAGAATTTACTCTCAAGATAAAATTTTGCGAAATAACAATTGACGAATTTTGGATTTCTATTCGAACTATGTTTGAAGCTATATTTGAAAACACATTCTCAAAATATCAATTTAAAGCAATTTAGAATTAGTCTTCTATAATTGTTCTTAATCAATTTTATCCTATTCAAAAACGTTGATTAAGGGAGCTGCGTCGATAAGGGAAATTTTATTTGCAACAAAAATAGTTTCACTTGTAAATACGTAGTTTTCTTTGGAAGTAAAGATATGTCTCTCCTTTAATGTTATGACAGTGTCCCGCAGATGTCTTGCAAAATTGTTATTGTTTAGTGATTCTAAAAAGTTTAAGAACCATTGGATTAGATCTGGTTAAATCGGGCACTGAAAAAATGAGCCCAAATGATTAATCCAGAAAGGTATGCCATTTTACGATAAATTATCTCTTTACGTACAAAAAATAACTACAACTGTGAAAACACACACTACACACAATTTTTTTTATGCATTTCGTTAGTAACTACTATTTTCTAAATGTTTATTAATTAAATTGTATCGTTTAATCACAATTCTTTATATCTAAATAATTTTTGTAAAAGGAGAGCGTCGGGAGGAGGGGTGTATTATTTACCTGTTCAACTGGATGAAACTAAACGTTGCGAAATCTAAATTCAAAACATGTTTTCCCTATCTTAGGAATCATTGCAAATAAAGGTTTCAAATAAATTTTGCCATACACTGCTTTAAGAATCATTTTGTTTTTCAAAATGATTCTTCAAACAAGCTTTTGTAAAATAAAAATGTGATGGGTACAGTCTATATATCTGACTTTTCTTTATGATTTCTTTGCGCTGTATAAATGAAAATATATAAACAACTGTATATTTACGAGATGGATGGTCATATATTACAGCAAAACAAGTCATTAATGTCCAAGTACCCCAAAATGGTTTATGAATTTCCCTACACGTGGACCTATTTCGTTTTTGATGTATAGACATCTGACTTAATAGTTCGTCGCAATTTATTCATTTAAACATTTATTCACACATTCACACATTTACTCATTTAAAGATTTATTCACGCTGACCAAAGTAAAATTATATATAAATTAAACTCGAAAGTATTCCAAAAACTCCATATTTATTTAAATCGTAGATGTTAGAACGGATTCAAGTTAAAACAAAACGTTGTTGGTTGGCGTTCGTTCGCTTATTAACAATGGCGAAAGCTAAAGTGAGAATTAAAATGTGATTTGCTTGCAATTACTAGGGTTAATTTCCAAAACTTTGTGAAATTCAACCACCTCTTAAGTTTTAAAATGTAATATACAAAAAATAATTTCCAAAAAATCATTTTACATATTTCAACATGTGACTTGTGTACATTGGGTGGTTATAATTTTGTAAATTATGCTGTCCATTCTCCCAGAAACGACTACAATATTCAAGATCACACTGTAGAAATTGTAAACTCATAGATTATTACAACGCGCATACAGCTATGTTTATTTTATTTAAATATTTCTCATAAAATGCGACGTTGCCAAGTACAGATTTAAAAAATGTTTTCCGATAACTCCTGAACCGTTGCAGATAAAAGATTAAAATGTACTTTGCCAAAAAATCTTGTTCTTGTGTTAAACGCAATATCAAGATTTGACTGTATATAGCTTCGGAGAGGCTATTTATAGCTTCGCAAATTATACAGCACTTTTTCTCAAAAATGGGTAGAAAACTCAAGCCACAGGTGGAAAACTTACAACTCATAGATCATCAAAAGGTGCACAGAACTAGGCATATCTTATTTAAATATTTTTTATAACTGAGACAGCGTTGTCACGTTTTAACTCGAAAAAAGTTTTCCTATATTTCCGGAACCATTCCCAAAAGACAATCAGGGAAAGTGAGTCTAAAGAAAGAAAAGGTATTGTAGGAAGAACTGATAGATATAATGGGGAGAGTGAAAGGCTACATAGATAGAACAGGCTCAGAATTGAATCTAGAAAAGACAATGTGATGGTACATTATCAGAAATATAAATTTAAATCAATTTACAATTCATCTTCTATAACTGTTCTTCATCAATTTTTTTCTATAGATGCTTTTATGTTGATTAAAACAAATTGTAGAAGCACAAATTATGATATCAGGGTATCAAATTATGATACCCTGATATGTCAGAAATGGTGCGTCGATTAAGGAAATTTTATATTGCAAAGAAAATAATTTTACTTTAAATACGTTGTTTTGTTTTTTGTAAAGATATGTGCACCCTTTAATTTTACGACGCTGTTCCGCGAAAGTATCGCATAATTGTAAGTGTTCCATAATTCTAAAATGGTTAAGAACCACTGATATAGATAATAAAAGTTCATCAGAATGAGATTTGAAATATAAATCATCTGAAATATGGTATCTTTATAATTGATGTGAATATGATTAAAAGTTATATTTATGTAAATTGTAGTCAACTATTACATAATTTGCGCAGAGCGAATATATTTCAAATAAAAGTGCAATGGAATATTACGAATACAACTATGTCATAATAAATAAATTGTTTAAGGTCGTACCTGAGGTCAGAAATAAACGCTAGGCGATATTAAAATCTAATATTGCTACAATACAAATTGATCAAGATATTCGTTGTTAACTTTTAAAACTCACGCTGTGCTCTTATTGAACTTGAACTGTTCAAAGCGAGTCGTTCGTTTGTATGGTTAGATCTTTGCGAAAGCCTTGAAGCATCGATTCTGATTGAGTTTTTAACTGTATTTCTTTATAGTTTATCCGTAATGAACACTGTTTTTTCTATACTTTTATAATTTGATAGTTTCGAAATACTAAAAATAAAATCGCTTAATGAAAATTCATTAGTCAAAAAAAAAAATAACAAACGTCTGAAAACCATCTCAGGCTATAAAGATTTTAAATCCAGTTCGCGATATTCTTCAACTCATTAAGATATTTCATACACTACGACCGATATTCTTAAACATCCGTTAAAATAAAAAAAAAACAATAAGAATTATCCAGACATGTTAAAGTAAATCTCGTTACTCCGGCAACGCTTATAAATACTGGTAATGACGAATCAGGAGACAATTATATGAGTTAGATATTCGAGTTGGAAGTGGAACGGATATTTGCAACTCTTATTAAATTTTTTTGAGCAAGCTAATTTTTCTTTGCAGGTTGATATAAATGTCGGATTATTTCCCCTAAACTCACCAATAATGGTACGAACGAGGCTCTCTCAGAAGAACGGACTGCTGAAATACAATAGATCAAATTGATAATCGTACATTGCGTCTGTCATCTAGAAAAGCGCGAGTAGGTATAGGAATTTCTGCTTAAATTTTGTGACTGGTACGATCTATGCGTGAATATATTTGACAAAAATGGCTTGAATAAATAATCTGAAAATATTGAGAGAAATTTGATGAGGGGTGAACACATAGGTCAGACAAGATAGTTGAAAAATTCGTTGTAGTGTACAAGAGATAGCAATGTAACGATTTTGAAGATGCCGAATGGTGATTGGCCGAAAGATATTGCGCCAGTTATTAGAAAGAAGGGACCAAGCAAAATTCTCAACGTCTTTTAATATTAAAAACCTCGAGTGGCAAGTTGGTATTCCGTAAGTTGCAAGACCAAGGCCAATAAAATTAAAATCAGAAGTGAAAATTTACTGAAAATAATAGTGAGCTAATAAAAAGAATGGTTGCGTGGTAAGCTTAAATAAACTATGTGGCACTGAAATATTATTTCTACCGCTCCAAATATTTATTGTCCGAATAAAAGCGACATTTGTTTAGAGATCACAATTTTGTCAAGGAATCATTGTCTTACAGCTTTAGTGTTAAGTTATCGATTTTTCTTGAAACTGGGCGCGTGAAAGATGTTGAAAGAGAGTGAAAGATGATGTTGTGGGTATGCGGAGGAATGGAGGAAACATGGGAGCACTGAGTGAATGAATGTGAAATGTTTGCAAGGACGGAGGTGCAAAAGGAGGAAGCAAGAAACTGGAGGATGTGTATGGAGTAGTGAGGACAATGCATTAAGATAATGGAAAGCATAATGGAGGAGTTAGATGGAAACGAGAAATAGAAAAAAAGAAAAAACGTAATAAGAAAGCGAAGTAAAATAGGGGAAGAGAGGTAAAAGGAGAGGAGAATATTATTTCACTTCTTTACATATAGGAAAAAATTAGTTAGGATAAAATAATATATTAAAATTATGTAGTGTAAATAGTTTTATAATATGGATGAATTATGCCAATAAATTTGTATTGTATTAGTTATTTGTATTGTATTGTACGCAGTTTATGAGGAGATAAGTGTGGATGTAAGGTGAACGTGAAAATAGTGAAGAATGTAGAGGCTGTACGATAAGTATGGGAGTATGGAAGATGTGTGGATGGAATAGTATAAACGGGTAAATATATGGGGGAAACGATTAAAGAAGGAAAAAAAAAGATTTTTTTGACTTGCAAATTATATTTGTTTTGGATTGGTTTATTTAAGTTTTTTTTTATTTTAGGGGAAATTGTTGTATTTGTATTTCGAAAATTTTAGTTAGTTGATTGAAGTTGAATTAGTTTGATAAGTTATACATGGTACAACGTTTATGCTAATAATGGTTATTATTATTATTATTATTAGAAATTACAAAAACACATGATCATCATAATCCACTACAACTATAAAAGAAAAATAAAACTCATACACTACCCTTCTACAAACACCGCTCCGTATTCCATTATCCGTTACTTCCCTGTTCATCAACTTTTCTCGCTCCTCTTTCCTTCCACACGGCTTTCTTATTCCTATCCTTCCTAACTTTTCATATCCAAATCCCTTTCTATTACATTTAAAACCCTTTTCATGAAAGTCAATCCTTTTGCATCTTCTCCTAAACTATCCCAGTTTTCTACTATTTCTTTCTCTTCATCTTTCCATTCCAAACATTAACATCCCTTGATCCAATGTTACTACCATTCCTCCTTTTTTCCACACATTGTACACACTCTTTCTCTCTCCCATTCATCCAATACCTATTTACTCTCTCTTCACTAACCTACTTAAATGTAGCTATTATTCTGTTGTCATTGATACTATCTCTTTTCGCATGTACTCCAACCCATGTACTTCAGTGGCCAAATTTTTTCCTTACCTAGAATAACACTTCCATCCAGCACATTTTTCCGAACCCTTTCCAGATCCGATATGCAAGTTCAATGCATTCTCGTTTAATGGCTTCACATCTTTCTTTACGTTGAACCATTCAGACACATTTTCTCCAACACTCACTCTGGTACAAAGCGAGACACACAAAGGTATCAAAATTTCAATATCAGTTCATCATGTCACTCTATAAATTTCAGTCCTAGGCTTTTCTACTCCAGTTTTTGCTTAAGATGTCAATAATAGCTATATTTTTTTAAATTTCTTCTTTGAATCATCTCTCTTCCTTCTTGCACTCTTCCTAATCTTTCCCATAACCTTATTCATTACCCTCACATTCTTCACCCTCATGACCCATACACCTCCTCCAATTCCCATCCTCCAATATTTGGTCCTCCATCCATTCCATTCCATTTCTTCGCCCAGTACTCCCATATTTCATCCTCCACTTCACACACTCTACACCTTCTATACTCCTTATCTATCCAAGGATGTTAATTTGTTCAATACTTTTTAATTTTCTTCTATATTTTATTTAAAAATTTACAGTAAAGATAATTTTTAAATATGCCTAACTGAAACTGTTGCATCTAAGTACATTCTTAAAAAGAGTCGATCTTGACTGATACTACCATTTCATGTTTCTTGTGTTTTTGGAGAGTTCTTGTTTTTTCATTCTTAGTTATTAGCCAAAGGCAATGATTTTCTTTTCATACGAAGAAGGAAATCTTTGCTTGTGTCAAAGAATCATTGTCTTACAGTTTTGGTTTTAAGTTATCGTTTTTTTTCTTGAAACTGGACGCATGTGAAAAACGAAATACTAAATGTGGCAACTAATATGTTCCGGAGGGAATGTCACATTTTTAATTGGGGAAGAACTTTTTCTGTGTTTTATTTAAAAATTTCCAAAGACAAAGAGTTGATAATTTCTAAACATGTTTATCAGAAACTGTTGCATCTAAGAATATACTTAAAAACAGTCGATCTGGATTGGTTCTGACAGTTAAATTTTCTTGTATTTTTGGAACGTTGTTGCTTGTTTTCGTACCTAATTGTTAGGTTCTGTTCAAAGACACTGGTTTCCTTTTGATCGGAAAAAGAATTTTTTTCTTGTGTCAAGGAATTTGTTTTACAGTTTTGGTTTTGAGGTATCAATTTTTCTTGAAACTGGACGCATGTGGAAAAAGGAAAAGAAAATACTAAATGTGCTCTCAATTTAACTGCTCTCACGAGTGACAAAGGTTGCATTTTTATTTTTAATTTTTAATTTCCATTTTTAAGCGCCTTGTATAAGGTTTGATCAGTTTGCCCCCACTAAACCTCTCCTAGCTTCCCAGCAAAAGTATTATTAGTACTAGGTTTCACCTATCTATGGTAAATTGCTATAATGCTACTTTCGATTATTTGCATAATTAACATCATAGAAATTATTATTACGTCGGCCAAAATAATGCTATTTTATGATTCCCGTAGAGAAATTCCAGGTCGTACCAATATGTAAGTATCATGTTCAAAATGTTCAAATTTATATTTTATTCCATGAAGTAAAGTTCAAATGAAAGTAATTACAGGATTAAGCTATTACAACATTTCATAGAATCTAGCCATTTAATTCTATTACATACAAAAGTATATACAGTAGAATTAAATTAAAATGAGTACAAATATCGTCGTTACAGTACTGTAGCATATAAATGTTGTCTAAAGGTCTGTTGTTTTCCAATGCCAGTTTACTTGATCGGAGTTCAAAAAATGAATCTTGTTTAATGGTAAATACGTTTAACAATGGAATTTCAACTAATTTAGTTAGTGTAGAAACTACGGAAATACAAATCTAGCGCAGCAATATTTTGTAGTAGTACGTCATCCACCATGCTGATTCACACGAATCAGTATCTTTACGAACATTTTAAATTTATTTAGATTTATAACTTATTTGTGTGATAATTGATGTCACTGTCTATTGTTACAAACTAAAAAACGATTGTAAAAAATATTACACATTTAATAAGAAGAAATAATAAGATTGTTATTATTATTGATTGTTGAATTTATATTTGTATATTAAATCATTCAGTTTGAATTAAGTTTTAATTAAGGTCACTTAAATTAATGTGAAACAAATTGAAAGTAGTAAATGACCTATCGAACATTTGTTTATTCATTTCACTGTAAGTAATACGTAGGAACAATAATAAATAAAATGATCTGCAATTGTATGACCTGTCAACCACAAATATCTTTGGCTGCCATACTATGGATGACACAGTTTGGTCGCAATGTTGAACACGACACATATTATAGAGTTAACCCCAATCCAGACATACAGTGTAAAAACATGGCTTTTTAGATCTTATCGTGTTTCAACCATAATATCATTGCATGTCATATAAATGTATTTATATGAGTGTTTTAATGTTTTAAAATACAAAAAAATATGGAAGGAGAGGAAAAGAAAGAGAAGAACGAAAAACAAGCAAACGATATTCGAATATTCCTACTGGAGCAACATATTTGCCTCCAAAACTCATCAAGCTAAACGAATTGCCTTCCCAATGCACTATGCTAAAATTTAACATTCGACTTGTTACCCTTTAATAATCTCATTAGCACACATTTGCCTGCAAAAGTTTGGGTGGCAGTTCGGGTGTATCCATTCCTACTATCCCCAAAAAAGTAATGCTATTATGCTCCGAGTGCGCTTAGTAATACAGTCGTGTTAAAACCCAACTATTTGGTGGATTTAATGAGTCGGGGTACGTTTGTGTTTCCTATCTTGCAGCTAGATACTTAAGATTAGGTACTCATATTAAGATCGTGATGATTGATTGGAAACATTCCTTCATTCAGAAGAAGAAATAGGTTTAAAGTCAATTTTTGTTTGATTTTACTAAAATCAGCTTAAGGATAGAATCAGCGTTTTACGGAGTAATAGTAAGGGTTATGATCCATCTTTTTCAAATAATCTTCCTGTTTGAAGATTTATGATCAACTTAATCATAGCGAGTATCAGAGAAATAAATATTTTCTTTCGTCACTCTTTTCATGATTAGCATTTGGGTACTTTGTAGGCTCTGAAAAATATAAATATATTTTGAAAGCTTTAATACAAAGCTCTATCAATCATTTCTTTGATCATATATTTTTTCTTTGATTGAGTCGTGCATATGTATCTGGGAGCAAAAATCTTTAGACATCTTTAAAAGAGTTGTGCGCGGAATACAAAAACTTCTATAAACGGAATACAAAAACGCAAAAATCTTTTTTATATAAAGGATCATATGAAAATGATTCAACTTAGTTGCTTCTAGACGAAACTTCATAATTAGCTTTGAAATAGTATAATGCAAAAACATGTCAAAGTTTGATTGTTTTGTGTCTCTAGCATAATATATCAACTGCACATTCGTTTCATAAATAGATACAATTCGTACATGAAATACTCCATATCGATTCAATGGAGTTGTTTACTTGCGTGTATAATGTTTATTATACGTTCAGCTTTGTCATTTGTAATATACTGTTACACATTTTATCAATTTTAAATTTGGTATAAATTTTATATATTTTATTGTTTGCAGTTAATTCTACATATTATTTTCATTTTACACGTAATTTATTTAGCATCTTTAAAATAATAATTTATTAACAGATAAATATAAACAAGTTGAATGATTATATTGAATTAATTTAGATATTATTTGAATTACTATAATATTATGTATAAGTTATTTTATACTGTGTCTGAAATGCGTACTACCGAATTAGCCAAATTTGCTCAAAGCGAATTTAGTGTTAACCGATATTCGAATACTTTGATCGATTATGGCGCGTTAATAAATTGTGACCACCATCCTTTAATATGCGCAGTATAAGATTTGATAATCGCGCCGGGCTCTCCTTTATTAATCTCATTCAAACGCATGCAGAGAGATTTGTTTATATAAACTATCAAAATGGACTCCGTACTGCGGCGAACTTTTCCTATTACTTACAACCGGCGAACTCCGTTATTCTATAAGATAGTACTTTAGTTTAGCTACTTCTAGCAAAGTTACTAATTGAATAATTGATGCGGAATGATCTACTCTAAATCCCCCAGTTAGCCCACTTAATTTATAATAAAACACTAGGTCGGACCATCGCTAAGGTGGACGAACCGTTTAGATTTTATTGTGCCCTTTCTGGCTGAGTAATTAGTGGTAACGTCAATTCTTAACAATAGTCATAAGCCTCAGGCAGCGGAAAGAAAAACAGTTATTAAACTAAAGTAAATTGTATTGGTCAGTCACATCAAAGAAATGTTAAACTAGGTACTTCCAGATTTTGCCGCTGTACACAAACTATTTATTTATTACTTTAGAGTAACGCACCATTATCATTTATTTATTTATTTTAGCTTTACCATGATCCTTGTTATTAATTAAACTAAACTTTACTCTATTCCTCAAAATTATACTGAAGTTAATTTATCTGAATTATTCCCAAAAAATATCAATGCTGAGTATAGCGTTACATTAAACGAATGCATAATAACATACTTAATAAGTTTATGATCACAATTTTAATTCGACATGACTTTATTTTTTATTTAATTATTAATCTATTATTATTTTATTCCGGATTATTTTTTCGCTACTTAGTTGGGCATTACGAGCTTCGGCAGACGCTCAAAATTACTATCCCTCTACTAGAACTGGGCATTGTTTTTATACATACTGATCCCTTTCCACAACCCGATATGCAAATTTTTCGTCATGATTAATTTGTACATAATTAACACATTCTAGAATCTTCGCTATTCCCCTGTTCTGGGAAAATACATGTAGTCAATGTATTCCACTTAAGTGTCTGTACTGCTTTCAGGTTAATTACCTTTGATCGTAATTGAGGTCAATCAAATCAGATGTGCTTCTGGTACCGATACCAATAAACCCCACACAGCGTTCATTCATTTATTATCAATCAATTACCAGTTAAATTAATTTGGTCACTGACATAGCGCACTTATTGTTATTACACCGCTTATTGCTGTTTGTTATTACACCGGTCCTGACTTTCTTTAAGCCAACCTCCTAACTATTCATTTCTTCCGATAATTTGAACGCTGAACACCTCGGAAACAATCTAGTTCCGTCGTAACTTAATCTATTTGTATACTATAATTCTGAACTAATTAAGATGCTTTTAAAATGTATTCACGCTATATTTTACTTCGTAACTAGAAGCGCTTGAATGATTCTGTAAATGTTAATTACTACTTGTCGGGCTTTCCAGTAGCATACAACATGTTTACTGTAACCACTCATCACAAGGTCTAAATTTTCTGAATTTCTTTGATCTTTTATAAGTATAGCATGTTCAATTTTTTCTAATCTCAAACTTAGCAGGAACGTGGACAAATCTCCACGTTACAATATAACTTTTATTAAAAATTACGTGTGTTAATTATTTCGAAAACTGCATATTGATGTTCAGGAATTTTAAATTAATTTAAAAAATCCGGATCAGAGTAGATAAATTTCTGATATTGGTGGAGCCGCCATGTGGTGATCCTTTTAATAAGAATCTAACTACATATGATGGTCGTTGATTAATAAATAATATTTTAAATCTGGTATGCATTGAATTTGACAGCTATCTTTTGAAAAACTAATATGGCGGTTGTTCTTGTTGACAGTTTGCCTGGAAATTTGAATTTTTTAATTTTTGATAGTATAACTTTGGACTGGGAGCGTTATGACCTTGACTCAACTCGTTCTAAACAGTCTTCTTCTTGCATTCATGTATGGGGTCTACCATAAATAGTCGAACGCGTTTGATATACGTTAGGGTTGTGTCTTTTTTCGGCCCCCATTTATAATTTTGGTGAGATGCTACAGGGATGTCCAAAAATGTACCGTAATGTCCAAAAATTTATAGGAATGTTTACAAATTTTCGATGAAATCTATTAAAAATATTGAAATGTGGTTACTAGCAAAATAAATATGCTGGATTAGGGGAAAGTACCGATTTGTCTTTGGGGCTGGGAACATAATAACCTTGACTTTTATGATGCGAAGAACGAGTGTACAATCAAGATTGAACAGTTAGCAGCATTCCACGATAGAAGATGGCAAGAAAATCATGAGAAAATAATGTATAAATTTTTGATTAAATTAATTTATTAATTTTGTTAAATGAATGTAAGAAACATAGAAGTACGATTTTTAATGAAATTTTATTGAAAACTTTCTTACCGATCAATCAAAATTAACACAGGATTATTCATAAGTTTTTATTAGGATTGACTAAAACTAAATTGCATTAATTAAGCCCTGCTAATTAAACGTATATCACAATAAATTTACTTTTTAATTAAATGAATTAAGTAATATAACTTCAGCTGTTGATTTGATAAATAATTGTAAACAGATTCATATTCTATAAATATATACAAATCCTTGTTTATGTCCATAGTTGCAAACTAGATTTATTTGTCATCTGTGGCAGTGTGATGGTGTGGTCCATTTCGCAGCATCGTTGGGAAATGGTGAAAAGGACATACGACACGCGCGTTATGCGTGTGGGATACAAAGGATAATATCCATCTGTCGTTAGATCCTTTGATGAATCCTTCTCTATGCCGACGCCCTTCAATATACATACATAGTTATTTTGCAAGTTTATCATACTGCAGTGTTTCTAAAACATATTTTGAATTCTTTTCAACAGCGCTATTACTAAAGTTATTGAAAATGAGTAACTACAAAAAAAGACAAAAGGTGCAATTAAGAAAAATTTTGGAAATGTTATAAGGGTAGTCTCATAAATAGAACACTCTAAAAAGCCGCCAAACAAATATTAAATAGCTGCAGTTCCCACTATGAAATAGGAAAAACTCTTTGAAAATAATTTCAAATATGGAATGGTTTTAGTTATACGCGTTGCTTATCTCAATGATTTTCAAAATATAGTTGTCATATGAACTTCAAATCTACAAATCTGTAAATAATGCTCGATAATGGGTGTTTCTTTTAATGAAAATGCGACCGTATATACACTACAAGTCGTAGATGACCAAATTCTTCTGGACGAAAAATGATTTAGAATAACAGATAAACACTTAACTGGAAAAGGATAAGATTTTGCATGTGTGTAAGGGAGGATACTGCTTCTTGATTCAGGATACTTGATTCTTTGGTATATTCATGGTTCCGACCATAAAAAATAACTCTTGTACAACCCCAAAAGTATAATGTTGTGTTGTGCAAGAATTACGACAATTCCACGAAAACTAGTTTTCTAATGACCGAAAGGATGTTTGAGCCAGGAGGCTTTTGTTTGGATAGGATTACAAACGATATAAGAAAATAACAATCGGTAAAATATAAATTTGAAGGAACAAAACAAGAAAACAATATTAATTTTTGCAATGTCCCTCGAACGCCAAATGAAAGAGTATCCAAGCGCGTTAATCAATGGACAAAAGACAAATTCCCTTGGAGAACAGGCATATTTAAGCAGGTCATCTAGAAAGTAATCAGTAATCGAAACCTTGCTTCAATGGAAAATACCAATTAATATGGAGTACTATTGTTTATTGTTGGACACTTACTGTCTGTTATTGTTGCTGTACAACTCCAGAATATCCAAGTCCTGAAGTCGAGAAATCTTTAGATAAAGGTCTTAGGCTAAGTAAGGTTTACTAAGGAATTTTTTGTAATTATTCTAATTCAGTTATATTCGAAAATAGATAAATTTAGACACCTTTGTGACTATTAAAACATGAAATAAATGTTTTAATATCACTGTATGACATTAACACCCGCATCGATTTAAAGTGATGCCTCGCAGGCCATATACAGTTTTTGTTTTGGATCTGCATTTGTCTCCATAGTGCACGAGTGACGGAGCGGCGTTAACCTCGTTAAATTGTTTCCTTTGATGTCTGTGGAAATGCTTTTGCAAATGTGCTTGTTTTTTTTTTCTTGTATTAATTTCACTGGAATAATATGGATATGCGCAAAGTGATATCCACTCGCTCCACTGATGAAAACACTCGTATTCACATTACTAGCTACATAATAGTATACGTGTAGTCGTTATTGGTGTACAGTATCTGTTTATCATCTCGTGCGGCATGCTTTATTTAACCAGCGTATGTTTACGCAAAGATTTAGCCACAATACCTTCAAACTATTAACATTTTATACAAGGATGTAATGAAAAATTTTATGTGAATACAAATTTTCATAAATTATTTCATATTCAAATATAAGTTCTTGTAATTTAATAGCAAATTAATATAAAATAAAATTAAACAAGAGAGAATTCCAAAAACTCCATTTTAATTGATTCGCAAGATGTTGTAGGAAACGAAATCAATTGACAATTGTTCAATTGTCTTGTTCACATGTTTCTGAAATATCAATCATCTCTTCATCAGAACTATCTAAGATCCAAAAGCTATTTGTAAATATTTGCATGAAATAAAATTAATTGTGAAAATGAATTACCTTTATTTCCAATATGCTTCAGTAGTCACATGTTCTGGTTCATCTATGGAACTATACTATTGTATTATAAACTTTCATAATACAAAGTATAGTTCCATAGATTAACCAGAAGAATCTGCATTTAAGAAAAAAGGAAATCGTTTCATGGATCTATTTTTTTCGTGAAGACTTAAATTTCTTTCTGAAGGTTATTGTTTCAATATAAATAACAATAATTGTGTCTTTAAAATACTGATTTAATCCTAGCCATCAAGTTGTCAAAGAATATCGGATAAAATGAATAAATCGAATTTCTAACACATAACTTGCAGTGAATATTATACGTACCGATGCAATGTAAATAAATAAATGTAATGAAAATTAGTATTGCATTAAGACGTAACAACTTGTTTGTTGATAATGGATGAGTTAGGCACTTTCTAAGTACCTATTGACGATTTGAAAAGTCAAATAGCTTAAAAAAGCGGACAAGGGCATATTCGTATTTCAACCATAAGGTATAGGCATCTTCAGCACCTTTTTTTAGTAGCACATCCACAGTACAACGACTTAATGTGTACACCATGTCCGAATATTTTTAAACTATTTAAATTCGTTTTAAACGTTGCAACTAGAGTTATTACAGAATTCTTCTAATAGGTAGGCGAGATGAACTAACCCAACCGAGGGATGAATCAGTAGGTGTTAATTGCTTTGTAAATAAATAAGTTTAAAATAACTAATGAACCGCGGTATCATGGTCTAGCTCATTTTTATTAAGGATACATTAAACCTTAACGTTTTCGATCATACAGTGATCATCATCAGAGGAGTATTGAACAGTAAATTTAATTTAATTTAATCGGCTTTTCTTTTCTATTCTTTTGCTAACTCTGCCATGTTTGGTATCTGGAGGACTTCTCTCAGTTCCGAGTTACGCATGTACCAGGAAGCGTCCAGCGCTTTTCTCATTAATTAGTTTTGAGCAATTTTCCCTCTCTCAATTGCTTTTTCTGCACTTTTCCTCCATATCTTGCAACCGTATATAATTTGTGGTCTAAACACACGGTTCATGATCTTAGCTCTTGCTTTCACTGTTAACTTCGAATTATGTTTGAGCAGAGTGCATTTTTCTGACTGTTCTGATTGCTACTCCCTCTCTACGTTTTACATGTTGTTTCCAATTCAACTTTTGGTCAAACATGCAACCCAACTGTGACTGAGCCTTTTAGTTTAAATAGATTTCCCATTTTGCCAAATTTCATTATATTTGTTTCCCCAGTGTTTTGGCTTTCCTATTTTACAGAATTTATTTACTGCTTCCAGGAATCTTTCCAGTCCTTTTCTAGCTTTGGATTTGGATCTAACGTAACTATAGCCATAACATCCGCAAATTGTAGTGCTTCAGTTCTTTCCTCGTTCTCAAATTGCGTCATGTTATAAATATGTTAAAAAGAAGTGACAATGGCGACTCCTGTGGGAGTTATTCGCTCGCATGTCTGATTGTGGATATTTCATTGCAAATTTTCGCTTTGAATGTTTTGTGCTCTAAGAAGGATCTCACTTGATTAACTCCAGAGGAAACTGTACCGCTCACAATTTGAAGGTCAGTCCATCGCGCTTAACTCTGTTGTAAGCCTTTTCGATATCTAAACAGGCTACATATGTTGTAAATTTATTCGTTCTAGCTTGCTGGATTATTGTCTCTAGTTGTCAAATTACTGTAGCGTTAGTATATTTTTACTTTCTGCATACTCCGTTATTTTCTTCATAACAACCACATCAGTGACTTTTGCTAATCCGTTTAGAAGAGTTATTCGCCCCCTGTTGCTTGGAATAGCCGGATCTTTATTTTTCTTTGGGATGATTATTAAAATTGTCATTTTCCATGTTTCTGGGTAGTATCCGCTTATGATTGCTGTGTTAATAATTATAGTTAGGTTTTCTACCGCCTTTGTTGGAAGTAATTTTTTCGCCATATTAGGAATTTTATCTTCACCCGGTACTTTTTTAACAATCACTCGTTTAACTTCATCGATTGGCACTTCTACGTATTTAAGACAAATGCATCTTGCTATTTTTTCCTTTCTTGTTTGGACCGCTTGTTGCACCACTTCTAATGAATCTTCATTGTTGCTGAATTGATTTGCAATGTGGTTCGCATAGATTTCTGATTTCTCTTGTCGGGGTGCCTTGTGTGTGCTGCTTTCTTCATGACTGCATTCTTTTTTGCAATTAGTGTTTTTCTGAGTTGTCCAGCTTCCGCATATTCTCTTGTGCCACTGTTTCAGATGCTTTCTAGATTTTGTTCTGCATGAATATTGTTAGGTGTGTTACTGCTTGTTCTACATCTTCAATTGTTTCTATATTTTTTTCAGCGGGTTGAATTTATCCATCTTATAGCTATATCTTACCTAGTTAAATTTTTCATTTATTTTGTTTTTTTAATCTTAAAATTTCCGGCTTCCGCTAGAACTGGGAAATGGTCAGGCGATAGATTTCGTTGCCTTTAAGTTTTAATTTCTTTCTTTACTTGATATACCATAAAAATGTCTATTACATCTCCTATGTGATTTTCTAAATTGGGATGGACGGTGGTCCGTTTGGGGCTAATATTTAGGAGAACTCAATGTTTTTTGTAATATTTAACAGATGTTATCCAGCTCTGTTTACTGTTACATCTTCGTCGCATAAAAAGGCTGATAAGTCTGCCAATTGGTTTTTTATACTATTCGCCGTCTATGTGTATATTTTTATTTTAGTATTACAATCCGTCTACTGCTTTTAATGTTTTAATAATCTTTGGTAGTAAACCCAAAACATGTGTTATTCTTCTATCTAAATCAGTATTTGATGTACTCTGGTTGTCTTGGTCGTTTTTAGCTCTTTGGGCGTAGCTTGTGCCATCAGTTACTTGAGACTTTGCTATCTTTAACTATTCAATTACAAATAAGCTTAATTTGTAGTTCAATATTCCTCTGATGATGATCATTGTGTGATCGAAAACGTTAAGGTATAATATATCATTAGTAGAAAGTAGCTAGACGATATCGCGTTTCATTAGATATTTTAAAATGGATCTCCTTGATGTCAACCTAAACTTCAATTTTAAATTGAATTTGTATAGATTTGTATAAATGAAGGTTGATATTAATAGGTTTTCTATTTATTTCAATTCAGATACTTAAATTAAAATTAGTTAACGTCATTTATGAAATAACCCTTATAACATAGAATGGCTACGCATTAATGCATATGAATTGGTAATCCATTTACCAGTCTCTATTATATATCCATGTTTCCTTCATCCTCAGCGTGTCCATACGTCTGTTAAGATACAGTTACATTACTCCTATAATATAGGATACAAGAAAGATATTACCAATGCGTGTGAAGACAGGCCGAGGCTGAGAGAATATTTTAGTTATTCCCGGGTCAAATCTGACCTCTTTACATCCGCTTGCGGTCAAGCGGGTGTTCTAGAGGACAATTCGCTAGTCAGAGACCCATCGAGGGTCATATTCTCATTAGTATTTAAATTACAAGGTACAAACTATAAACTCGCAAAGTATGCTAATCTTGTGTTCTGAGTTTGTCATTACCTTTACTAACAAATACTAGCGATACGCTTTACTTGATATAGTGGGATATTCATTTTGAAATACCCGGGAAATTAAAATTAAAGTATTATAGCAATTTTTAATAATATAGAAAATAAATATAGAAAATACTATTAATCATATTTGCTCCAAATTTGTCAACCTAAAGTTTTGTATAATGCAATAAGTTCTTTCATAATTGAACATTATTTATGCAAAACAGAAGAGATTTTATAATTCAATTATAATTCAATTGAATTTTATAATTCAAAAAAGGAATTTATTAGTCAAAATTCTTTATTAAATGTACTGCATAAAATGAAAACATAACCTATTTCAATACATATACGAAGGTTTTGCAGATTTTTAATATCAAATGTCTTACTATATATAATCAACTAACACTTGCAATCCCCTCCCAAACCAAATGTTGATGACTTAGATTTAAATCTCCAAAACCTATCATGTACGTGTAGATTGCATTATACTTTGTTTCGTGTGTTCCATGTAAACATAAGGAGTCTAAGCAATAAACTTCTTAGTCTTAAATGTAAGCTGGAAAATTACGATGCAGATTTCTGCCTAATTGGCTATCGTCCGATCGTCTTAACTCTATACACTTCCCAGATTATAAACTTGCATCTCCTTTCTGTCAACCTGAAGGTAAAAATGGCGGTGTCTCAATATTTTCATCAAATACATGGAGTGCACCAACCAAAGTGCGGACGGAGATTAATAGGAAAGCTGTCGAAGTGTTGTGCAATAGAAGTAAGCTTAAGTAGAGCGTACGTTTTCATCATCATCATACAGCCAACTGCGTCCACTGATGGACATAAGCCTCCCGTAAACTTGTCCATTTCCGACGGTCTTGAGCTGCGTTCATCCAATTTGTTTCAATCCTCTTGATGTCGTCG